>OY856412.1:1168703443-1168870943 GCA_963693085.1 Alisma plantago-aquatica
TGACTTCCCATGCCTCAAAGCAGATTCCCCATCACCTTCTTGTATATTACTTTCTTCGTCAACAGGGTTACTACCTATAGGAGTCTGTCCCTCATCAATACGAGTTATAGGTTCACTAGACATTGACTTAAGAGTAGTGATTTCCTAAATAAGATGAAAGAAGGAAAAGTCGAGAAGGATGAAACTAGGATGAATTCTGACGAAACAAACATATTATTATCCAAGGACACAAAATAGAAAACAAACAAATTACAAAATAGCAAACAAACAGATTAGTATCCAAGGATGCAAAGTAGTAAACGCATGAAATGAACAGATCGTTTTTACATAATATACTATTAGTGTTGCACTAGGCACATTGCGTAGGAAAAAGCATCCTAATAATCTCAGTGGTTATTAGAAAACAATAGAAAAGGTACCTCAAGAACCCTCCACGTAATCCTCAAGTATTAGGTGTGTTTTGGTAGGATACGAGCATTACATAATTAATCCTCACAGACCCACTCGTCACATGATTTCTACAGAACGGTGGTCGGCTTGTTCTACTTCCAGGAAAGGAAATGTAATCTAATCGTGTCTTAGATCATCCACCACAAAGCTGTGTAACTACTATGTGTATGTATACTACTACTGCTGTGTTACCCGGCCAAAGACCAAATCGAGCAAAACAAAAGGATAATGTACAAAAAACAGTCAAGCCCATATCTAATAGGATGGACAGGGAGAAGAAATGATTACTAGAACAGATTGACGAGGTTGACTGAAATCGAGAAAATAAAACGAGATGGAAATGGCACGATGTATGATTTTACGGATTAGAAAAATACATGAGAAGAAGCCACTTACACAATCTGTGGTAGTTCCTTGTGGGGTCAAACCAGAGGTAGATCCTCTGCTTACCCAGACAGTAGACGCGTTGATTCCGGCAAAGATGGGAGCCTCCAGATTGTGTCACCAGCTCGTCGACTGTAAGGCCCTTGCTGGAGAAGAGGTGGACGAGGTCCTGGAGGTGGGATGTGGAATGAGGGAGGAACTTGAATGTGTTGGCGCAGAGGGACACCTTGCCGTCACGGTGACCTGTCGAGACGTCGTATTCGACCTTGTCGCCAGAGGCCTACCTTTACTGCTTGGTCCAGCCACGATCAGAAGTCAGGGATCGCCGAGGTCCGAGTTGGTTGCAGTTGCAGGATGTTAGTTGTTTCGACGAGGTGGAGACGTCCTTGATCAGCAGGTGCTTCTCCGCTTCCCAGTAGCTGTCACGGACAGAGGCATGATCTCACGGACAGAGGCATGATCTCGAAGAGCCGGAAGATCGGGATGAGGAGGACCGACGACGGGGAGAAGAGGACCGACGACGGGGAGAAGATCGGGGTGAGGGGCGAAGACGCGGCGGCTAGGGTTCCAGTCGCTAGTCGCTCGCTTCTAATTTCGCGCTTTCTCTGAGGAGTAGTCGAGGTTTCTAGAGGAATGGCTGCCGCTGGATCTAGGGGGCCGGGTCTGGAGTCTAGACGCGTGCACGACTGCACGGGCAATGGGTGCGCCCGAAGGAAAAAAAAAAGGACCCTGTATGGCGCCCAAGTGCCGCTTCTGCCCACCGGGCTCGCCCAATCTTGCCCACCAACCCAATCAGACCCACGGGTCGGGTCGGGGCGGGTCGGGTTAAATTGTCAAACCTAATTGGAGCAGGACATGTAGTACCTCAGATAGAGGTTTGACATAATGTTTCCACCACCACTGCCTCCGACCTTCCAGTATCCATTCCATCCATTTCATCAACTTCCCTAGGACTTTAACCTGTCATTCCATTACCAAAAGGGGATACACCCTAAGTATGAGGATCACTGAGGTAGAATAGATGACTTCAAACCTCAACAGTGACTACCAGTAGTAGTTGTATCACTTACCATCTATGGCTTGAGATTTGATCGAGGATGAGCAAAATTTTAAGCTTTGGCTGACAGGGTGTACCACCCTCTATCTTTCACTTTCCCTTTATCTTTCTTTCATGCATGTATGTTTATCTTTTATGATCCTGGCATTTAGAGTAAAATTTATAGGTTTGTAAGACTTTGTTTTGTAATTTATAGCTTTGATATTAAGACTATGTTATGCTTATTTTTATGCCTAAATGCATAAATTTCAGCTTAAATGCTTGATCTCTTGCTTGACTAGCTCTTTCAATTTTTCATAGCTTAAAATGTTATTCCTTTGATCTATGTTGTGAATGATGAACTCTAGATTTAAAGTCATTGGAAAGAGCTAGAGTTTGGTCAAGACTCCAAGCCACATTATTCACAAACTTGCCTCTACTCTAAGGATCCTTGAATCACAATTACTACTTTTCACATAGGCATCAAGAGAATAATGAAGAGTTTTCAAGCTATAATCAGGTTGAAGTATTTTCCTTAATAGTCTATGCGCCCCCTCACCTTGGATTGAGTCAAAAAGATCAAAAATTCGAAATTTGCAAAAGAGGCTTGTAGCCCATACAATCTCAAAAATATCAAAATAGTTCTCACAATAGTAATACCTTAGCTCATCGGTATACTACTTAAATGAAATTAGGTTTTATCCAATTAAATAAAAATATTTATTATCTCCACCTCTTCAAAGAGGATCAATTAAAGTCAACATTTATTTATAATTTGAATTAGTTTATTTAGGCCTACCTAGAATGCAGAGAATAAAGCCTGAGTGCAAATAAAAATATGAGTGCTTCTTTTCTCCTTTAGGAGAGTTGAGGCTGGTGTCTAGCCGGTGTATGACTATGCTCATGAATGTTGATATGTTGTATCTGGTAGTACCACCCTAAAAGCTCATTAGAGAGCCATTAGGAACCCCTAGGAAACCTATGATATCATCCTTGTAGCAGGTTTGGTTTGAGAATAGTACAAGGAGTTTGTCTCACTACTTTGGGCCAACTGGCTCATACTACAGGGACTATTTCTCATTACATGGACCAACCTAACGTAGATTGAGATCCTCAAAAGTCATTAAAGTCTTTTCATTTTATGTTTCTTCTTAGGACATGAATAAGTGGGAATGCATTGTTCTTGATTGGTCTATGTGAATACATGATAATAGCTCATTGCTCGCCTTCATTACCTTCCTGATCACCCATGTGACAATGCTTTAATTATGTATCATTATTATGATTCAAATCCCCATGAGTAATGATAAATTGCAATGAATTTGCTTAATCTTGCATGGATGCTCTTTGATCATACTTTAACATGTTTTGCTCGATTGGGGGGGCTTTGTTCTAAAAACAATATGGATCATGAGAATTATTGTTTTAAATTATTTTTCTTAACCTCAACCTTTATCACCAATATTAATTTGGATTTTATCTTTTTATTCTTTGAGCACAATCTTGAGGAAAAGAAATATATAATCTTGGGGTGGTCGACAACACCCAAATTTAGGCATTTATGCTAGGAATATATTTATAATTTCATGCATGTATAACCTTAATATGCCTGAAATAACTCTAGGCTCTTATCTTTTAGTAATTTATATCTGTTTGGTCAAATAACCAATTCTGGGACTTATAGGCACCAGACTTAAGAAGATATCAATTCTCCAAGATTTCTCCCTGTGAACCCGATCGGATCCACCTTGATCTGGTCGGGTTCATCACCTGATTTTTACAGCATCTTACATTTTAGCAATCGTTGAGCCACATTGCATTATTCACGAACTTGCCTCTACTCTAAGGATCCTTGAATCACAATTACTACTTTTTACACAGTTATCAATCGAATAATGTAGAGTTTTCAAGCTATAATCAGGTTGAAGTGTTTTCCTTGATGGTCTGTGTTCCCTCTCACCTTAGATTGAGTCAAAAAGATGAAAAATTAGAAATTTTCAAAAGAGGTTTGGCCGCCCATAAAATCCCAAAAATATCAAAATAGTTCTCACCTTGGCCTAACTAGAATGCAGAGAATAAAGCATGGGTGCAAAAAAAATATGGGCATTTGTTTTCTCTTTTAGGATAGTTGAGGATGGTGCCCAGTCGGTGTATGACTGCGCTCATGAATGTGGGTATGTCGTATCGGGTAGTACCACTCAAAATCTCATTAGAGAGTCATTAGGAACCCCTAGGAGACCTATGAGCTCATCCTAGTCGTAGGTTTGGTATGAGAATAGTATGAGGAGTTTGTCTCACTGCTTTGGGCCAACTGGATCGGACTATAGGGATTGTTGCTCGTTACATGGACCAACCTGATGCACATCGGGATCCTTAGAAGTCATTAAAGTCTTTTTCTTTTCAGTTTCTTATTAGGACATGAATAAGTGGGGGCATATTGTTCCTGTTGGTCTATGTGAATACATGATAATAGCTCATTGCTCACCTTCATTACCTTCCATATCACCCATTTGACAATGCTTTAATGATGTATCATTATTATGATTCAAACCCCCATGAGTACTGATAAGTTGTAGTGAATTCACTTAATCTTGAACTGATGCTCTTTGATCATACTTTAATCAGTTTTGCTTGATTGGTGGGGGTTTGTTCGAAAACAACATGGATCAGGAGAATTATTATTTTAAATGATTTTTGTAACGACCCAGCCTCCCAGTAGCCCCCAATTAAGGGAGACATGAAGGTCAGAACCGTTATTCAATTAACAGGATCAAAGGTTCAAAAAATAATCAATAATAATTATGAAATTCTACTACTAAACTGAAAACTGGTATAAAATAAAAACTTTACTTACCTTTTAAAAGCTGGGATTTCTAAACTTCTATCCATGAAGATACTAATCTAACTAATCCTCCTGTGTATGTTATTTCTCATTTAGTTCCACATATGCCACTTTATTGTTTGTTCTTTTCATTTGTACCTAAAATGCCGACAAACAAAACGTCGGTCAGCAAGATGTTGGTATGTGGGGGAAACAATAATTGTGCAACTATGTTAACAATGTAGTCATTCAAATATCCTTTAACATCCAAGATTACGTTTTAAGCGATACTACTCAATCCTTTCCTATCCCATATCTATGTGATGTCCCTGCAGTGGACATGGATACTACCTCTCTCATGTGGTAGATCCTCACCCCCATGGCCCTACCACACAGGTAGCCAATTCTTAGGGTTATGGAGTCGCATGGTCCTACCCAAGGGTAGCCCAATCCCTGACTCATGATGACTTGATGGACCTACCCCATTGGTAGCCATTTATTAAGTCATTTAATGACATGATGGACCTACCCCATTGGTAGACATTTACTAGGTCAATCTATAAAGCTACAGAGGGGACTAGGATCTGAGCTAGTAGGCACATCTCTTATGTGATAGTCATATTCACATTATAATTTGCATGAATTAAATTCATCCAAGAATTAATTCAAGCCACGATGTAAACATCGATAAAATCCTCAGAAAACTAATGTGGGATAATCATAAGCGTAACCACATACCTGTCAAGTTGATGTGAGACAGAAATCTTCCAATCAACCAATAGGCAATCAAGCATTCAATAAGATCCTGAAACAATTATACAATTTCCTTTTATTACTCATGTCATTAAGATTTATTAAATCTAGCTCGCTTCCTAGGGTTTCTAGTCCACTTTTAGGGTGTCCATTGCAGTTAGGGTTTCCCTTCATCTTTTACTATTTCAAACCCTAATTTAATGCAATTGATCACCAACCCTAATTATTTCAACATCTAATCCTCAGTTTCAGATTAAAGGCATATTTAACCATTAAATAAGTCCATTAATCCTCTTTTACATTAAAGCTATTTTTTTATCCTTTTAATCCATGACAAGATCATTATGCTCATTTATCATCAATTCAAAGTTCATTATAGTCTAATTCGCATATGAACTTGATTTACCATTAATTCTATCTTTTATTCATTAGAAAACCCTAATTACTACATTTAGGGTATTTAACCACAATTAGGAACTTTAATGCTCGAAATAGCTTATAATCATGAAAACTCAGTTCTATATATAAAATCGAATAATTAAAGCCTTTAGTAGTCCTAATTACCAACATTAGGGTTTCAAGGCCCATTAAAGCCTATTCATGCACAGGAAACTCTAAATTAAGTTAATTACGTGCAAAATTCATCTTTTTCAATCTTAATGTATCTCTTTATTATTAACAGGTTAATATCAACCTTAATCATCAATTAAACCCTACTAATCACATTAATCATATCAAAATAGGGTTCTTTAAACATTAATACATTAAAGTTGATATCTTCCATTACTTTTCGAATTACAAAAGGAATCAGGCTTCAATTATATTTTTAATGGATTCCTCTCGCTTTTTGAGCAAAATTCATGTATAATATGCATCCATCCGAGCTACAGTTAAATAGATATGATTTTTGTAAAATTGACTTACTTTGGCCAATGGGGGCTGCCACATAGGCGCCTTCCATGCAACGTGTTTTGCTGGTTTTGGAAACATGATGAAAGGACGACTTTGCCCTTTGTAAGTTAAGCACCTTCTACATCCCGCGGAGGGCAGAATTGTCCATCGTGGCTCTCCCTTCTTCAACCTCGGGTTGTTCCAGGGCTGCTACCCTAGCCGCCAAGCTGCAACAAGTGTGGGTGCACCCCTTCCTCCTCAGGGCTCGGGCGTTGCCGCCAAGGGCCGCCCCAACTCTGCCACACCTGGGCGCAACTAGAGCACCCCAAAAACCACGACCTAGCTAGTCCTTTCCATGCACGACGGGCCTGCAACTGCGGCCGTCGTTGCAGTCGTGCAGCTGCAGATGTGTGTTGGTTCAGGCGAAGGGATGGCCACCAATCACTCTATTGATAATGTGGGATCATCCTGCATCCAGAGAGCGCATCGAACGGTCCATAGTTACTCTGTGTGCGCTCTACCCCTTTACCCTAGGGTTTACATGCAAAGAAGACGATGGGAGAGAGAGAAGAATCCTTGGGATTCTCTAGAGCTCGATCCAGGGGTCTACCCCTTTAATAGGGTGGAGTATGAAACCCTAAGGCGTGCCTCATGAGGACTCAAGTCCCAAACTCGAAAGGAAACACACTTTCCTTAGTTGTGAAGCAACCATCTCTCTCTCTCTCTCTTCATTATCTCCTATTTCCTAGTTATTCCTTATTGCATGGATATTTAGGAATTTGGAATTCCTCTCCCTTATCCTCTTTAATCTTGTCTTTTAATTCATTGGCCTCGAAATTATATTCTCCTCAAGTCGGAAAATACTCCTTCTTAATAAAACCACATAATTCCATTAATTATGTATTCCCATTATCCTTATTTTGCAATTTTGGTATTTTCTCTTTCTTTCCTCTTCATTGGGACTCCTTGGATCCCAAGAAACTCTATTATTTCGAAATCTTTTTTATTGGATACTCATTATCCTTCTAGATGCATCTAAATGCATTATTCTTCATTATTTCTCATTATCTTGTTTATTTCTTATTAAAATATTTTCTTTTGAGGATTTCTCTTTTATTTTCCTCATTGGTATTCCTTTTATCATTAGGAATCCTTGGGATATGAAATTCCACTAAGGATTACTCAATTATACCTCTTTTCACTTATTTTCCACATTTCATCGTTGTTTTCAATTTATTTCTTAATAAAGAAATACTTAATTAATCTTTTCTTTTCTTTTCTTATTGCTTTGCCTTGCAACTTTGGACTCCTTGGAACCCAAGGAACCCAAGAGGCACGAAATCCACCCTTGGATTTGCCTTCTAGAGGTTTCCACATTTTGCTTTTCTCAAATATTCAATTATTCATTTTCTAATTGAATTTCCTTGTTATTGGGCCCAATAGCCAATAAAGCCCACAACACAATCATCCAGGCTATTGTAAACAAAATCCATTTATTCAAAACAAATTATATCATTATTTGTTCCAATATCTTTAATGTGAGAAATTACATTCCTCACCAAAGGAACCCAAAAATTGGGGTTGTAACAAATTTCATATGATTTGGATATATTTAGTGGTCTAGGTAATTAATTTTTTAATTATCCAATATTTATTTAAAATAGAATTTTAGAATGTCTATCTGATCTATTTTTATCTAGTATTTTTTCCATGAAGAGATTACAACTATATATTATTCATACCAAAATTTGGGATCAATCGGAGCTATGAATTGGGCTATATAATTATTTATTTAGTTTGGACTTTTATCAAAAGAAAAGAAAAAATAAAAAAGGTCCACCTGTACATCAGCTCGCTACATAACTCGTAACTATCTTGGTTCTTCAAGCTCATATTTCCACAACCTAAACAAAAGATTACATGTGGTACATGTCAACACAATATTCAAGAATATTTTACTAAGTACGCCTGCGTGTCTTTTTATATACCTCTCATTACTAAGCTTGGCAATAAGATAAAACTAGAACTTGGAAGTAATAAAAAAATATAAGAAAAAGCATATACTTGAATAAAGATATTTATTAGCAAAAGAGAACACATATTTTAATCACATTTTCCATTATATATCCATGCATTGACTATCAAAGGTTTTGATGCATTCTCTTGACTCTCAAGGAGCTCAAGATTAAGGCCTATATGATCGACTACCTAAGAGTTAGATCATATGTACAATGTGACCGAATACCAAAGAGTTAAGTCACTTCTAAGAATTGTACTACCAAAGAGTTTAGTGCTTTCATGTAATGGAATATATATATATATATATATATATTATGTTTCATGTGTTCATAGCCATAAGTATGGATGTTGGTTGTTTACACTAATGAGTTTCAATCATATAATGATCTTTTACTCAACTAGCTATTTCCCGCAAGCATAGGAGAGTAGTTGTAGTCGAGGTCAAACACAAGGAGCGTTGGTTAGCTAGGCGCAAGAGTTATGATTTTCAATAATCTAGATCGTTGTACACAAGATGATTGGATTCAAACAACTAAATTACATATTTAAAACAAAATAGTAAATTATCACTTAAGAAAGGTTAAGATTCAGATTTGGAAGGATCTTAGACTTGGGATTTCACTATCACATCATAGCTTATATTAAAATACAAATTTAAACATGTTAATTAACTTGCAAAGGAGGTTTGTAGTCATCACTCACCTCCCGGTGAAGTGATGACAATTTTAACTCCATACATCACTCTCGTGTATGTATTTCATTTCAAATCACAAACCTTGCTCCTCAACATAATCCCAGCCACTCTCGTGGTCAAGGAAAAGTTGCCAAAAGAGTAACTCTATACTCTCAAACACATCCTCTCAAATTATGAAAGAAAGCATAAAACATGCAAGTATGATGGCCAATCACACAAACAAGCATTTCAAATCTGAAACAACTCTTGGAATATGCAAGAAACTAACATTTAGTACGAAATTCATATGTTCATACAAGCTATGACATGGGAGTTACTCTCCCATGTCCAAGGAAAGGAAACTACTCATCCATGATAGTGTACAGTAGAAAATGTACAGAATTTTCAGAATTCAACATGGTTTAGAGAAGGAAATGCTAAGTAATCTCAAGGTGTAACCCAAGAAAGGTAGAATTCCGGATTGAGGACAAAATCTCACTCCTACATCTGCTACAAACCGGGAAAACCTCTCTCCTAAGAAGCTTGGTGGAGTGAACTGCTGCACCTTGGAGAAGAAGAGAAGAAGAATGGAGGTTCTTTGGTAAGGAACCACCTCTTTTCTCCTCCAAATCGTCCTCCTCTGCTCTAGGCTTGCTCTGGGACAAGGGAACTGACACAAATGACCGAGCATAACTACCCATTAAGTTCCCACTTTATTTTAAACAAAAACTCGTATTTTTTCAAAATGCTGAAACTGCCACGTGCACGTCGTACACCCAAAGTGCACGTCGTGCATTTCCAGAAACTTTCAGTTTGCTCCAGAATGCATTGTGCACGGCGCGTGCTGAAGAAATACACGCCGTGTAACTTTCTAGAAACCTTTAGCTCCCGGGTGCACAGTGTGCACTAAAGAAATGTACGCCGTGCAACTTTCCAAAACTTTTAGTCTGCTCAACTCTCCCAGGTGCACAGCGTGCACCTGGCTGTTCTGGACTGTTGTGTATTCTGCTCATAACTTTCAGCGTGTAGGTCCGATTTACATACCGTAAAAAGTTGTATTTACATAGTTTCAAACTCCAAAACATGTAGATACCTGAGGAGTGATCTAATAAGAGATAATATGATATATTCCTCATCATTTCATTGCAAAATATAGTACCTACAATCCAAATTATGAGACAAGTAAGAATAGCTAAAAATATATAATCTAGCATGAATGAGAGTGATAATTGAGTCAAAACAACATGGATATGCAAACAAACATGATCCAAAAGATGATATGATTTGTGCACATCAAATCCCCCTAATCTTAAACCATTGCTTATCCTCAAGCAAAAAGAGCATAGAAACATAAATGAAGAATTGTCAAGTTCATGAATAGATCAAATGAAATGAAAAATGTGTATAAGACCAAACCAACCATGATCAACATGTTTATGCTCATAGCCATAAATTCAACTTAAACACCCAAGAAAGAGATTTTTAGTTCAGCAGGGGTGGTCACAATTAAATAAATCAATCAATTAAACAACACTCAGTAGAATTTGGATGACCAAGCCAAATATTTTAGTGGATGTGCAATTCAAACTCTCAACTATTAAGGATACAAATGATGGAATCTTAGTTAAAATAAACAATTTTAGTTGTACTCTCCTTCTTTCCCAAAAGTGATATGATAATGAATTATGGGTTCCGACACTCAGCTGCTAATGTAGGCTTATGCACACGTGGAGTGTCGGTTGGGGTATTTTACCCTCTTTTAAGACATACCATCTAACCATCGTGGCCAGATCGGACTTACACTAGGCTAGCATGATATGTGGGCGGTTTAACCATCTTTTATGGGGTATAAAGATGAGATAAGTCAAAAGATTTTTTTTTTTCAAAACATAGGAGAGTCAACTAAATTACAACATTAGCTAGATTTTATTCATTTGTTTTGAAATTTTTTTCATTGAAAGAGTGGTTGAAAATGCACTAAGATCTTGGCAAGGGCATCCCGTATTCCAAATGATGTTGTAAAGTTGATTTACTCACAAAAATTGAAACCATTACATGTTTTAAGAAATCAAGGATGTGAAAGATGAATGTTCAGGATAGAAGCATAAACCAGAGTTAAGCACATGTTGATGGCCAAAAGGTTTCATTTGATTAATGCATGTCTTTTACAATTTCTCCAAATGATATTTCTCATCAAAAGAGGACAATCAGTTAAGCATAGGAGTTCTATCCACATATAAAATATAAACCTCATATCATACTAGATTTTCCACAAGAAAAACAGAATTGAAAACAACAATTGAAATGTGAACGCAAAACAAAAGCAAATGACAAGAAGCAAATAACATGAAAGGGAAAAGCTAAAAGAACTAGGTTACCATCTGGTTGCTCCCCCCTACGCTTGAAATCTGTAGTGCCCTCACTGCATAAATCAAACTAAAATGGTTGCAACCGGGTACCTCATCATGGTGAAAACATCAAAGTCCATGGAGGACCGATGCTCTGATTTGCAGCTGGAAATTGTTGTGCTAAAGATTGATGCCTCCTTGCAAATATGTCCTTGATTTGGGGCAAGCGAAAGCACCTATGAGCTGCAGTAAGAATAGTCTTTTGTATACCAATACGATTTGTCTTTTTATTCCCCTTTGAAGCATCATCAAAATATGAGTTGGGAAGAGTGTTCTCATTATAAAGCAATGCGTCATCTAGAGTGTGAATAGGAAGGACACGTGGCTTGCTTGAAGAATCAACATGTAGATCGTGTGTTGTAGCTTCCTCCCCTTTAGTTGCAACTTCATAATCATCATGGATATCAACATCATCATACTTTGAAGGATATAACTCTATAACAACTCCATTCTTCAATGTCACCGGCCTGAAATATGTAGGATTTGTCTCCGGTGGACTAGGCAAGAAAGGTAGAAATGCTTCTTTGCTAGGAAGAGCTTGCTGGGAAATTTGTTTCTCCAAGATGTGTGCATGAGTGGATATAGTCTCCACCTTAGAAGAGAGTTGGCAAATGGCACCCTTCATTGATTGTCTTTGTTGATGGAACTCCTCATTTTGCTGCATTTGAGCTGAAATAAATGTTGCAAGCATGGACTCTAATCTAGAAGTTACTTGTGGTTGTTGTGGTTGAATGAAATCTAGGTTTGCATTGCTGTAGAAGCCCGATGGAGTGTAACCCATTAGAGAATAAATAGAAGAAGCATAACATGTAGAAGATGAGTATCCAAGAAACCCACATGCATCACAAATATTGTTGGTTGTTTGAATTAGTTGTGTGCTTAGATTCTCAAACCTTTGTGACAAAGTGTCTAGCCTTGCTGCAATCAAGTATATAGCATCAACCATGTGATCTTCCACTTGCATTTTGGAAGTAGTATGTAAAAAGGATAGGTGGTAGCTTGTAGCCGGACTCCATTGGCAATGATTTGCTTCCATATCTTCAATAATAGCATAGGATTCTCTATAAGATTTGTTTATTAGAGCTCCATTTGCAACTGCATCAATAGACATCCTTGCATTGTAGCGCAAACCATTATAGAAAGATTGCAATATTAGTCAATTGCTTAGACTGTGATGTGGACAAAGATGTTGAAGATCTTTGAACCTCTCCCATGTATCATACAAGGTTTCTCCATCCCTTTGAGAATAATTGATGAGTTGAATCCTCAGTTGTAAAGTTTTTCTAGGTGGAAAATATCTTGCCAAAAAAACCTTTAGAAGATCCTCCCAAGTGCTGATTGACTTCTTTGGCAAAGTATAGAGCCATTCCTTGGCTCTATCTTTAAGAGAGAATGAAAAAAGAATTAGGCATATCCCATCAGTAGGAACACCATATATCTTTATGGTTCTTAGCAACTACAGAAATTCAACAATGTGGAGGTTTGGATCCTCCATTGGTGTCCCTCCAAATGCATTCAGTTGTAGCAATTGTATGATGGATGGGCTGATAGTAAACTCCTCTGCCTCAAATTCTGAAATATTAATAGGCCCATTCATGTGCATTGCAGTTGTACCAAAGTAGTCCTTAAGAGGAAGGTCATCCTCCTTGACTAGTTCTTCATGTGGATCTGGAGGATTAGGTGGGTGTGGCATAGATGGTGGTGATGTATGTGGTATGGGTGTTGGTGGTGTATATGATGGTGGTGAATTAGGTGTGAATGATGGTGGTGTGGATGAAGGATGTGTGGATGAGGGTGGTACATATGAAGGCGATGTGGATGAAGGCGGCATGGGTGAATGTCATTTGGATGATGGTGACATGGATGATGGTTGTGCGGGTTGTGATTCCTCCATACATGTTTGGGTTTCACTCCTTCTTGCTCCATGAGGGCTGCAAATGATGTGTTCATTTTCTGAATGTAGAGATATGCACGGTTCAAGGATCTTTTTATGAACACCCCATATGCTCTTGCAAATAAACAAGGTGAGTGAGATACAAAAACAAACATGGAAGATACAACAAATTATGATGATCATGATGAATTATGATTTATGGATATGATGGTGGATATGAAGGTTGTGATGTAGTATCATTTACTTATCAACAACTCTTACTCTAACAGGAATACCGATGCTCCCCGGCAACGGCGCCAAAAACTTATTGGTTGTTTACACTAACGAGTTTCAATCATATAATGATCTTTTACTCAACTAGCTATTTCCCACAAGCATACGAGAGTAGTTGTAGTCGAGGTCGAACACAAGGAGCGTTGGTTAGCTAGGCGCAAGAGTTATGATTTTCAATAATCTAGATCGTTGTACACAAGATGATTGGATTCAAACAACTAAATTACAGATTTAAAACAAAACAGTAAATTATCACTTAAGAAAGGTTAAGATTCAGATTTGGAAGGATCTTAGACTTGGGATTTCACTATCACATCATAGCTTATATTAAAATACAAATTTAAACATGTTAATTAACTTGCAAAGGAGGTTTGTAGTCATCACTCACCTCCCGGTGAAGTGATGACGATTTTAACTCCATACATCACTCTCGTGTATCTATTTCATTTCAAATCACAAACCTTGCTCCTCAACATAATCCCAGCCACTCTCGTGGTCAAGGAAAAGTTGCCAAAAGAGTAACTCCATACTCTCAAACACATCTTCTCAGATTATGAAAGAAAGCATAAAACATGCAAGTATGATGGCCAATCACACAAACAAGCATTTCAGATCTGAAACAACTCTTGGAATATGCAAGAAACTAACATTTAGTACGAAATTCATATGTTCATACAAGCTATGACATGGGAGTTACTCTCCCATGTCCAAGGAAAGGAAACTACTCATCCATGATAGTGTACAGTAGAAAATGTACAAAATTTTCAGAATTCAACATGGTTTAGAGAAGGAAAAGCTAAGTAATCTCAAGGTGTAACCCAAGAAAGGTAGAATTCCGGCTTGAGGACAAAATCCCACTCCTACATCTGCTCCAAACCAGACAAACCTCTCTCCTAAGAAGCTTGGTGGAGTGAAGAAGCTCTGCTGCACCTTGGAGAAGAAGCTTGGAGAAGAAGAGAAGAAGAATGGAGGTTCTTTGGCAAGGAACCACCTCTTTTCTCCTCCAAATTGTCCTCCTTTGCTCTAGGCTTGCTCTGGGATGAGGGAACTGACACAAATGACTGAGCATAATCGCCCATTAAGTTCCCACTTTGTTTTAAACAAAAACTCGTATTTTTAAAAATTTTGAAACTGCCAGGTGCACGCCGTGCAACTTTCCAGAACTTTTAGTCTGCTCAACTCTCCCAGTTGCTCGGCGTGCACTTTTGGTGCACGGCGTGCACCTGGCTGTTCTGGACTGTTGTATATTCTGCTCATAACTTTCAGCGTGTAGGTCCGATTTACATGCCGTAAAAAGTTATATTTGCGTAGTTTCGAACCCCAAAACATGTAGATACTTGAGTAGTGATCCAATAAGATATAATATGATATATTCCTCATCATTTCATTGCAAAATATAGTACCTACAATCCAAATTATGAGACAAGTAAGAATAGCTAAAAATATAGAATCTAGCATGAATGAGAGTGATAATTGAGTCAAAACAACATGGATATACAATCAAATATGATCTAAAAGATGATATGATTTGTGCACATCAATGGAAAATCAAGCAACATATCATTCAAGAACAATCATTTCAACCAATGCCATATGCCAAGTATTTGTATACATATAACACAATCATACTAATTAGTAAGCCAACTAAGAGGTATGGGAAAACCTTGATCAAGATATCCTAATTACATATTCCTCATGTCAACTCTAACCTTGGTCAAACCCTGATTAAGACAAGATAATACATCACCATCAGGTTCTCATTGTCTTAACACTAGTTATATCCATTTTATGGTTTACCTTATTTCATTAGGATATTTCCATTATCACTTGTGTTCTTATCTTGGAATTAGATTACTGATGTGATAATCTAGTTATATTCCAGAATTAGGCTTCATTAATGATAATTATATTTCACATAATGAAGTGCACATATTAACCTAAGTTACATGTATTATTCATATTAGGGTTACAATCCATGTATTAAGGATCATCTTCATATAACGTGAATTCTATGCATCTACCTGATATCAAAGTTGTAAATTAGCTCCCAGTTACTGATATGAGGTTTTTCTATAGTTTTCATAATTTATTGGTAATAAATGTATTTTCTACATTTTATTTAGGGTTATTAGCACTAGATAGCCCACTACTACAAAACCTACCTTTAGTGTCAGTTATTTAAAGCCTTTAGTGTCGGTTTCTGAGCGACACCTATGTGGGCGACACTAAAAGCCCACCCATTAGGCGTCAGTTCCAAAACCGACGCCCAAACTCTTCGAGCGCCACTGAAAACGCGCCATCATGGCACTATATGCATCAGTTATTAGATACGAAACCGACGCCCAAACCCTTCGCGCCACAGAAAGGGCGCCATCTTGGGCACTATCAGTGTCGGTTTTTTACAAATAACCGACGACATATATCTTCGCGCCACAGGAGGGTGCCAACTTGGGCACTATAGGTGTCGGCTATTAGCTAATAACCGACACCATATAACTCCCAACATGGCCGTGCTGGACAGCACGGCCGTGGTGTTAAGGAAATAGACGTCGGTTTCTATTACAAATAACCGATGCCTATTGTATTTTTTTTTCTGTCAGCCTGCAGACCTACTGTGGCTGGTCGCAGGATGAGAAACCTGTTCAGTTCAGTTATGAACTGCAGGTTTTACGACATCCATTGATATCATCCGACAACAGGCCACAAACCTGCAAAATTAACAACAAAAATATTCACACATGCATTTAGCAATGCAACCTGTAGTTCCATTTTATTTTCACACATTTAGAAACATTCATGTAGCTAGCAATCTGTAGTTCCATTCATTCACATTCACACATGTAGAAACATTAATATAGCAACCAACACTTTCATTCATTTTCACTCAGACACATGTAGAAACATCCAGACATGTAGAAACATTCACACATATATTATAATTCAGAAATTCATTTACAAAATATCATTGTTTAGTCATTATTCGCTATCAGGATCCCAATTATATTTTAAAGCCCCCACTATTTGTATGGTTGTTGCCCATTCTTCTCTTACTTCATTTAATTCTCCCATCGTATAGGGAGCATGTACATCTGGTAAGTCCGTTCCTGTAGTGGGGTCAGCTTTAAACACCTGTAAAGAGAATGATGTATATATATAATTAATGAGCTATAAATAAGATTGATATATTTCATATTATCTAATGAGACTATATAATACTTGAGCAATACAATCGATGTCCATACAACATGACAGACTAACACATATATAGTACATAACAACAACAGCGTCGAATTTACATACAACACTAGCTTAGTACATATATAGTGGGACTTATAAGGTGACGATCCCACCTGGTAAAACAGGTTACCGACAACTACATGTTACGACTGGGAGGTCGTGATTCAGCAACAATATGCATTAGCAGGAGGACAAACAGATCACCATATGTTTGTCCTCATATGGTGATCTGTTTGTCCTCCTGCTAATGCATACGTTGCTGAATCATGACCTCCCAGTCGTAACATGTAGTCGGTAACCTGTTTTAGCAGGTGGTATCGTCACCTTAGTCCCACTATATATGTACTAAGTTAGTGTTGTATGTAAATTCGGCACTGTTGTTGTTATGCACTATATATGTGTTAGTCTGTCATGTTGTTATATGAATCTGAACCACTTGTGTGTGCTGCACTTTATGTATTGTATATGTATCCTTCTTCTCTTCATTGGGGCTTCTTCCTGCATATCCTGCATATCCTGCATAGCTATGTCATGTCCGTCCTGCATAGCCTTCTTCCTATATTTATTTTTCAAAGAGAATACAAACAAAAATTATTAGTGTAGAGTTAGTGAAATACTGATCAATGTCTAGAATTGGAATAGATCAAGAACCTACTCTCAGCATCGCGTATGTAATCTCGGGTGAGATTGGTCCTATAGTTCTTTAGCACCCTCCCACAATGTTTAGCATTTGTATTAACTAGAAGATAATGAAACATCAAATCAGAAAATGATATTGATATTAAAAAAGTAAACATTTAGCTTCAATAAAAAAATATAAACATGCATGCCTCTAAAATTGTGATCTTTTATCAATTAACAATCCTTCATTGTGATCTCCGCACACATATAAGTCATCATTAGCTTCAATATTTTCTGGAGTTGGCAACCCAACTGAGAATGGACTGGAGTCATCATATTTATCATAGTACTCTTCTTCATCTATAGGATCTTCAATGAACTGTCTTTTACCATGAAGAACAACCGACCATTTATCATTTGCAGGATCATCGATATAAAATACTTGTTTCGCCTGTGATGCCAATATGAATGGTTCAACCTTCTCGCCAATTTTTTCAAAGTTCACTAAAGTGAAACCCAATTCATCCACTATAACTCCTTTGGTGTTATCAACCCAATTACATTTGAAGAGCGGAATTATGAAATCTATGTAGTCAAATTACCATATCTCTTCAATGACACCGTAATATGACATTTTAGCTTCACGTGGACTCTTATCCTTTGCACTTGCAAAAAACATAGTCGATGCTTGAAGGGTGACCCCACTGTTTTGGACGACACTCTTATCATCTTGGCGCTTTGTGTAATATGTGAATCCATTAATGTCATACCCTTCATAAGACATAACAGTTAACTTTGGTTTAAAGGCGAGGCATTTGATAGTTTTAGTAATATCATCTGGTGTTTGAGATAGTTGATGTAAGACTTTATCTTCAAACCACTTAATAAAAGTCTTGTTATGCTCTCTAGCAAGCCACATTGTATTGGCTCGAGGATATTGTCTTTTGATGAAATTGGTATGTTCCTCGATATAAACGTTCACTTCGTCCATGTTGTGTAAAATATACAAATGACCTTGTTCCAACTGCTCACGGCTGATTACTTTCACACGTGATCCCAAAATTTCTTTGCCAAATAGCTCGTCAATATTCTTGTCATTATCAGGAGTGTCATTACCACTGAGAAAGTCATTGCAGAAATCCATAACCTCTCTCGCCACATAACCTTCAATAATACTCCCTTCAGGCCGATAACGGTTTCGAACATCACCTTTAAAAACGCTCATGTATCGTTCAAAGGGATACATCCAATGCAAGAAAACCGGGCCCAAGATTTTCACTTCCCTAGTCAAGTGGACAACAAGATGTACCATGATATCAAAGAACGAAGGAGGGAAATACATCTCAAGCTGACATAGGGTAACAACCACTTCTCTTTGCAAATTATCGAGAGTCTCAGGGTCAATAACTTTGCTGCAGAGACTGTTGAAAAAGAAACAAAGTCTGGTGATTGCAAACCTTACATGCTTCGGCATTATAGATCGAATTGCCACGGGCAATATTTGTTGCATTAGAGTGTGACAATCATGAGATTTAAGTCCTATCAACTTCAGATCTTTCATTGATACCAATCTACAGATGTTGGATGAGTAACCATGTGGCACCTTAACATTTATCAAGCATTCACAAAAAGCTTTCTTCTCTTTTCTAGACAACATGTAACATGCAGGAGGTAAGTATGTTCTTTTACTACCCATTTCATGTATTTCTGTTAATTCTGACCTTATTCCCATTTCACGTAGGTCCAGTCTGGATTTTATCACATCTTTAGTCTTACCTGGTATATTTAACAGAGTACCAATGATGCTATCACAGACATTTTTCTCAACGTGCATTACATCGATACAATGTCTGACTGTCAAAGAACTCCAATAAGGAAGATCTTAAAATATTGACTTCTTCTTGAATGAAGAATTGTCACTCCGTGTAGTACATTGTGATCTCTTACCAAATTCATTGACAAAGTCTTTTATTCTTTCATAAACAACCTCCCCTGGTATAGGTTTAGGTGCACTGCATTCCTCATTCAATCCATTGAATGCTTTGCGCTTCCTACGATACTGATGGAATTTTGGAAGAAACCTTCGATGACCGAGATATACATTCTTAACGCCATGTTTTAGTCTTGTTGAATCAGTGTTCTCTTCACATATAGGACACGCTTTAGCTCCTTTGACACTATATCCAGACAAATTCCCATATGCTGGAAAGTCATTAATAGTGCAAAACAACATAGCATGCAAACGAAATGTCTCTCTTCGTGAAGCATCATATGTCATCACACCTTCACCCCAAAGTTTCTTTAAGTCATCAATCAGAGGTTCAATATAAACATCGATGTCATTTCCAGGTTGTTTAGGGCCCGATATCAACAACGACATCATTACGTACTTATTTTTCATACACAGCCAAGGAGGAAGATTGTATATAACAAGCATGACTGGCCAAGTGCTATGTTGGCTGCTCAATGTCCCGTACAGATTCATCCCGTCTGTACAAAGACCAAGTCTTAGATTCCTGACTTCTTCACCAAATTTAGGGTACAATACATCAATCTTCTTCCATTGTGGGGAATCAGACACATGTCGTAGGATCCCATCATTATTTTTCTTAACATCTACATGTCACCTCAAATTCTTCGCATCTATCGGATTGGCAAACAAGCGTTGAAACCGTGATATTATAGGTAGATACCACATCACCTTGGCAGGAGAACCAGTTTTGGACTCCCCCGAAGTCGTTAATTTATACCGTGACGCACCACATTTTGGACAATCTTTCAAATCTGCATAGTCCTTTTAAAATAATACACAATCATTAGGGCATGCATGTATCTTCTTGGCATCCATTCCCATTGGGCACAACAATTTCTTTACCTGGTATGTTGAGATTGGCAGCTCGTTTCCTTCAGGAAGCATTTCTTTCAACAAAGACAACAATGATGTGAAGCTTTTGTCGCTCCATCTATTGTTAGCTTTCAACTTATACAATCTCAACACAGCGTTAAGCTTCGTAAACTTAGTACAACCTGTGTATAATGGCATCTCAGCATCATGCACAATGTTTCTAAAAATGGGAGGTGGATCGGTGTGCTCTACCCCACAACTATCCAGCATCGCATCAACGATGTCTACTGGAACTGGTTCATTCACATCTACATCATCGTAGGCAATTTCTTCTTCCACACAAGCACTGCTATCGACATCCACTGGTTTCGGGTTTGAAATCTCTCCATGCCAGTGCCATTCTGTATAGCCTTGTATAATCCTGTTGCACATGACATGAGTTTTGATTTCGTCACCAGTGTTGACTTTCAAGTTGTTACCGCAATATCTACATGGACAGTAGAACCTATCTCCAGGTTGTTTCCTATGTTCCTCGGCAAATTTAATGAACTGGTGAAGACCAGAAATAAACTCTGGGGTGCAGCGATTGCGAATGGACATCCATGATCTATCCATTCTATGATCAAAGAGAAAACAAGTATATATTAGGACAAGATTAGGGTCTAGGGTTAACAAATACATGTGATGTCATTATTATATATAATAAATGTGTACCACCTATCCATTCTTGAACACCTAATCTCACTAGTAAGTGTATAATGTGTATTGGGTTTTCAAGAAAATTTCGGCAGCATTTCCCCGATGTTCTCCAAGTACATATGTACTTAGAGAACAAACGGGGAAATGCTGCCGAAATTTTCTTGAAAAACCAATACACATTATACACTTACATCCTAAGCGAGATTAGGTGTTCAAGAACAGTCCCAAATCGGGGACTATCCAAGATTTACTCCTAATGAGTAAATCTTAGACGGGTTTCTAAGCCAACAAATAATCCTAGTTCTTCAAGTTAGGGTGATTATTGATGTCTTTAAAAGCATGATTGGCAATTTAGGGAAAAGTTCATCATTTACATTCCAAGCATGTCACATGTGTGCATTACAGTTCATCATTAAGCAAGATATAAGCAAGTATGTCATATTAAAATAGACTAAACAATATGAGAAAATAGTAGTGTAATCATGCAAATGGGAACATTCATGGGAACACACACTTCAGTTATAAGCATTCATGTAGCAACTTTCAGTTCCATTCATTAATCTGACAGGGGCCTCAGATTCAGATTCCTCATAGATGATATCCGATGCCGTGCGCTCATACCGCAGTAGATGATCGGGGGTCTCGCAGTTGTTGTTGGTTATCCAAACTTTGATGGAATTATGGCCAACTGGACGGAGAAAAAGCCTGTTGCAACGGACCACATGCATCTCTCCAATCCAATCACGCCAACCGGATTTTGATACAAGATTTCCCACCAAATCATACTCAACCTCGATAACAAGTGAATAATTGCCAAAAGTTATGGTCACTTTACCAGGCATGTAGTGTCTTCCTTTTAGAAAACGCCAATGTTTGGGTATGACCAATTAGTTTAAGGAACGATCATCTAGGATGATGTCCAATTGTTCTTCAATAGGGAACATTAACATTGACATAGAGGCCCAGTTCATAGTGACTGTTATGGGTGGACAGAGACTGCACAATATTAGTATTAACAAAGTGTAAGTACATATAACGATGTTATATATTTTCAGAAAAAAGTTGTATAACATCAGTTAACCTTTTATTGCTTGTCATAACCAACTTTATTGTGGTAGACATGATAGCTTGAAAAGAAGTCTACAAATGTACTTAGAGAACAAACGAGGAAATACTCCTAATGAGTAAATCTTGGACGGGTTTCTAGGTGCTTACTAAAATAGAACCATTATATGGAACTAATCCTAGATTATACACATACTTTTCCTGAGTAAGATAATGTGCACTTCATGGAATTATTAAGATCTGAATATATATAAGTTGTTTCTACCTACTTTGATGGGATTTTATAACATTCGAGTCTTCCATTTATAACATTAAGATCTGAATATATATAAGAATCCCATTTGATACACACGATTGAGAATCTTTCACGATACTAGGAAAATACACTAACTAGATATTCATTTAGGTGTTAGACATCAATATGTGTATGAGCCCTAATTAAAATTGATTCTCATAGGAAGTAAATAAATTGTAAAAAAAAATCCCCAGCAGCAGGGCGGCACCTTGAGGGAAGATGAGCAGAGGAAGAAGAAGAAGGCAGGGTGGGCACCTTGAGGGAAGAGGAGCAGCGGCCGGAGCAAGTCCTAGCAGCTTCCGGTGGCGAAGAGAGGAGCGGCGGAGAGGGCGGCGAGGCTAGGAGACCTAGCTGCTACCGGCGACGACGGAGAGGGAGGCCGGCGAGCGGAGAGGGAGGCCGGCGGGCGGGCGGGAACCGACTGCTTCTCGCTCGACGGCGACGAGCGGTGAGCACGGAGGAAGGAGCGGCGGCGACGGAGCACGACGACGGAGCACGAACGGCAGGGAGCGGCGGCGGCGGTAGGGAGCAAGAAATCGCCGGAGCAGGGAAATCGGGAACGAAATAGGAAAATGGGAAGAATCATTCGGGCAGGGTGAGCTATTAAGTTGAAAATATGTGTCGGTTATTTAAAAAACCGACAACTAAACCAACAGTGTCGGTTCGTTTGCAACAACCGACACCTATACTATATTATAGTCGTCGGTTTTTTATTAAACGACAACCGACAACTATTCCTATCTCACGAATACCATTTAGTCGTCGGTTATTTAGTTACGAACCGACGCAATATGTAAAATATTGGAGCTAATTTTTTCGCTGGAATTTTGGGTTTGACGGTTGAGTTTAGGTGTCGGTTGTTTATTAATTAACCGACACTTAATAAAAGCGGTACCCGTGTCTGGTCGACCTTCATGGGTTGGATGTCGGTTTCTGTTAAAAATCGACACTGTAGGGTTTATGTGTCGGTTTTTGTATACAACCGATACCTTGAAAACCGACTTTATAAGCCATTTCTGTAGTAGTGGCCATATTAAGAAAATTACATGATTAAGTGTGATAACATGATAATATTTGACATAATATAGATTATACATCACATTTCGGAGTTGATGATGCATTCTCATAAGTTTTAGTCATTATTTGATATTTATTACTCATAAAACAATTGTAATACATCTTACACTATATCAGTGTCATTTAAGCATAAAAAGCCTAACATTATGGTTCTACCTTATTCTACTCATTTTTCAGAGCATTTTGGTACCTTGTTCATATTTTTCTGACGTGTGAGCTATTTACTCATAATTATCTAAGATCCAGGACTTATTGAACCATTTACCTCTTCGGACCACTTAGAAAGCACCATGTGGCTACTAGGGTATTGCTCAGTGTTAGGCTCGGCCAATCTGAATGTTGAACCTGGTCTATTTCTTCGTTGTCTTTCCTTACGATCACGACTCACGAGGTAACTGCCCTCTCCGTCCGCTCAACGCAGCTGCTCGCTCTATGCACAACGGTGACAACTGCTCTGTCACACAGCATTGCCACCATGAGGAGGATCTCTGGCGAGTAAAATGGTCGCACACTTCCCAGGTGATATTCTTCTACCTGGAACATCTTCAGCATCGCCATGATAGCTTGTAATCCACAACCACAAAACCTCCTCGTGTGCTTGAGAATGCCACTGACGTGCAGCAGGTCTCTGGCAAGAGATCATCCACGATCTCCTGCATTGTGCATGTGCTCCTCCTTGATGACGTCCAGCGATAGATTTGCTCTTGGTGTCGTCGTGGAACAGGGCGCCGATCATTGCTCAAGATCTCTACTTCTACATATCCTCCTCATGGATTGAGGAGGTGTCGTCACAAGCTACAACTGCGGAGGAGAAAGGGGCAATAAGCCTTTAGGAAGTGGTTATCCCACCCACGCACTGAGTAGTACAAGACGGCCTTAAGTGACCTGACTATGATGCCAAAGTGAACTAGAAAGTATTCGCTAGTCTCCAGTCCTATCCTCCTCTGACTGCGTTCAATAATGGAGACGAGACGGAAAATGGGGACTTGTGCTCCCTGGTCTCGTTACTCTGAGAGGCCTAAGAATGGTCAGATGAAAAGTGTATACTTGGTGAAAGCAACTGCTCATTTTTTAGTTTCCTTCATCCACCCACGACCAAGATGTGGGATCGGTGGAAGCCCTGTGGTGTTGTCCACCGTAACCGGTTGTGAGGAAGATGAAAATCTCGACCATCCAATTATTACCAAGGGCTCCGGTCATAGCATTGACTAGGATAATCTGTGGCACCCTCTCACAACATGTGTATACTGCCCGATCACCATATTATAGCTAATCAAGAGGCCAGAGGCCTCGCTGCTCCTCAACCTTAGCTACATATATATAATATACATGTAAACATGGTCTCATATATCAATTAATCAAACATACACATAATTTTATCATTTTCAACCCTAACTAACTTCTTTTAGGGATCTCCAAACTTTATGAAATTTGAACCCTAGCACTATCATCATCATATGTATATTCCATTAACCATTGGTGCCAAGACTCAACTATTTGATCAGTCGAATAAATACTTCAAAATGACATAAACTTAAGGATCTTCCTAATCATGATATAAATATCCTTTGACATCCAAATTTTAGCAAAACACTTGGAACTCTTGATATAACCCAAATACATGAATTCAAGTATGTCATTAGACATTAAAGTTTGAAAAGTTCAGTCCATCACATCCTACATGCCTTAAAAGAAATTTTGTCCTTGAAAATAAGCCAAAAAAATCCAGTCCATCATATATATCTTCAAAGAAATTTCGTCCTCAAAATTAATTCATACTCGTACTCAAAGGATAAACTAATCATGCCTTCATCCATCTCTAGGACACATTCTAAGAGCAAAATTCTCATAAACATCATGTCTAGAACATGTATTTACCACTCCTAGGAGGTTTACAAGCATCTTAGGTGAACAAACATTCCATTCAAGGTTGAAACAAGGGTTTATATGCTTAGGCTACGTCATGACGTATATCAACGTTTGGATTTATATACATTTCTTTTTCAAATAGGAAGTTCCAACATTAACATACACTTAAGAGGGAGAGTTCACTATAATTAACCCACTTTATCCATCTAGATCATAATAAGTTGTCATTATCATTATGTTGTGCAAAATTCCAGACTATACTCAACATATTTATTAAGCACTAACAATATGATTGGTTGGCATATATAATGAAAATGATCTCATTTCACTCTAATATTAAGTTACAAGTTTATTAGTGAATTCATCACTAGATTCACCAACTATATTACGTCATTATGATTCATGTAGCATGTATCATTAGTGTCATATCATTGTACTTTCTCATGTTAGTTTGTAAACTCTATTAGAGGACATCATGAGATTAAGCAACTATTCATGTCATCATAAATTCATATATATGTCTAGCCAACTAATAGAGAGTTATGTTGAAACATCACTAGGGTTTTCCAATCTTATCATGTCCTCATACATTACATCTTGAGATTAGATCATGAACACATATATTATATCATAGTTGTGCTAAGCAAACTTATGCTAGTGTCTTGTTAAACATATATCAAAACTTCATCTGGTCCAACTAAGGTTCTCCTTGTCCATATCATGAGAGTAGTACCATGCTCAGTCTCTTTGAGCTAACTCAACTCTATGAGTATATCATATGCATATACTTTATCTTTCCTTTCTTGGTCTAGGGTTATCAGGTCTACCTCATTAGCACTAGTGATCAACTTCACAAGCTCTAGCCACATAAACACAAATCATAACATGGTATGATATACTCTGCATAAATCTCTACCCATGAAACATGCTTACCCACAACTCTCTTTTATAAACACTGCTAGATTCCTATAAGATACTACCAACCCAAGCATGAGGCTTTATAGAAACTCATATAGTTACTTCCTCCAGGGTCTTGAGACTCTCTCTCTCCTTCACCCAGATGGTAGGTTCTTATATACTCGTATTCACATATGTACATGTAACCAGCCTCTCTCTGACTCTAGGGTTTGGTCCTCCTAAGGACATCTAGGGTTCAATGAGACTATATGAATCATGCATTAAGCAATGCAACTCATTCACTCAAGAGTAATCTAGTTTAGGACATACCATGACACGTATTTTTCATAATTCTCATATCTTGGAGTTTAGGTTCTCTAATCTTCTCCCTCTAGGTTTCGCTCTCTCTAGATTTAACCCTATAACTGGTCCCAACACTAGAGGTCCTCCTTTATAAAAGAGACTGAGGCTCATACTGACTCACATCTTGTCTTAACTTGGCCTATCTTAACTTAGAAAAGCGCACATACTTGCATCATCAAAACTTATCTCAAATCCTCAAAAGAGAACCTTAATCCTTAAAGACAAACATGGAACATCATAAACCATCTTATATCATTTATATAAGACCTACATCATATCATCAAAACTTATTTCATCTATTCCATATATCATATATTCTAACAAGGCTCTAGACATCTAATCTAGAACTACTCTCTCTTCTAGACTGATGTCACTCACTTTCACTTAGGGTGCATGACCACCTCCTACTCGTACATGTGTGGTGACACATTTTTGTAATACTTAGGTATATAATAAAATATGATAACACTTTTCTTTGATAAAACATGCGTCAGAGAAAAGTATTGAGTCTCGATCCGATTGGAATCAAAACCAAATCCAGAAAATGAGTGTCCCACACATAGTAGAGAGTATAGTTTCATGAAAACTAATGAAAAGGGTGAGAACATGGTGTATACTAGTGTAGCTACTCTAGACAACGAGTGGCATATGTCTAGGGTTTCTCTTCCCTAGATGTATGTCATTTCCAAATAATGAAATGTCACATACTGCTGCACTATAAGTAAAGAACGACACCTAACGACTTGCTATACAACAAGCACTAGTTCAGACCTAGTTCTTAGACATCTAGGTGCTAACCTAGAGGCTAGGTCAGATCTAGTCTCTAAAGGATGACTAATCTAATTCCTAAAGATTTCTAGGCTTCAAGGTTTTCTTTAGTTTGAGTTGCATAATGAGCAAATGACAACTTTACTATTATTCATGCTCTGATACCACCTGTGACGTCCTCGAGTTTTCTAAGACTTAATCTGATGTGTGACGTCCAAATTGAAACCCTTACCTCAATGAGAATTCCAATTTAGACACCACACACTAGGCTAAGAAGAAGAAAATCAGCAGAAGTCAAAAGGAAACAATAGTAGCACATGCACATGAACAATAATAGAACCATACAACACATGTTCACCATTCAACATATAATTACAACATGGATTGTTAAAACATTTAATATTACATAATGAACATCAAACTTCTACATATACATATACTACCACTAAACAATAAGATCTTAAGATAGGTCCACCTGTACATCAGCTCGCTACATAACTCGTAACTATCCTGGTTCTTCAAGATCATATGTCCACAACCTAAACAAAAGATTACATGTGGTACACATCAGCACAATATTCAAGAATATTGTACTGAGTACACCTACGTGTCTTTTCATATACCTCTCATTACTAATCTTGGCAATAAGATAAAACTAGAACTTGGCAGTAATAAACAAATATAAAAAAAGCATATACTTGAACAAAGATATTTATTAGCAAAAGGGAACACATATTTAATCACATTTTCCATTATATATCCATGCATTGACCGTCGAAGGTTTTGATGCATTCTCTTGACTCTCAAGGAGCTCAAGATTAAGGCCTTTATGATTGACTACCAAAGACTTAGATCATATGTACAATGTGACCTACTACCAAAGAGTTAAGTCACTTCCAAACACTGTGCTACCAAAGAGTTTAGTGCTTTCATATAATGGAACAGATATATTATGTTTCATGTGTTCATATCCATAAGTATGAGAATCAATCAACATATCATTCAAGAACAATCATTTCAACCAATACCATATGCCAAGTATTTGTACGCATATAACACAACCATACTAAATAGTAGGCCAAATAAGAGGTAAGGGCATACCATGATCAAGATATCCTAATCACATATTCCTAATCTCAACTCTAACCTTGATCAAACTCTGATTAAGACAAGATCAAACATCACCATCAGGTTCTCATCATCTTAACCCTAGTTATATCCATTTTAGGGTTTACCTTTTCTCATTAGGATATTTCCATTATCACTTGCATTCTTGTCTTGGAATTAGATTATTGATGTGATAATCAAGTTATGTTCCAGAATTAGGCTTCATTAACTGATAATTATATTTCACATAATGAAGTGCACATATTAACCCTAAGTTACATGTATTATTCATATTAGGGTTACAACCCATGTATTAAAGATCATCTTCATATAACGTTAATTATATGCTTCTAACTGATATCAAAGTTGTAAATTAGCTCCCAGTTACTGATATGAGGTTGTTTTGTAGTTTTCATCATTTATTGATAATAAATGTATTTTCTACATTTTATTTAGGGTTATTAGCCCTACATAGCCATATTAAGCAAATTACATGATTAAGTGTTATAACATGATAAAATTTGACATAATATAGATTATACATCACATTTCGGAGTTTATGATGCATTATCATAATTTTAGTCATTATTTGATATTTATTACTCATAAAACAAGTGTAATACATCTTACACTATATCACTATCATTTAAGCATAAAAGGCTAATATTATGGTTCCATCTTGTTCTACTCATTTTTTTGATAATTTTGGTACCTTGTTCATATTTTTTTGACGTGCAAGCTATTTACTAAGAATTATCTAAGAATTGGCATTTATTGAACCATTTACCTCTTCGGACCACTCAGAAAGCACCACATGACTTCTAGGGTAGTGCTCAGTGTTTGGCCAGGCCAGTCTAAGTGTTGAACCCGATCTATTTCTCCATTGTCTTTCATCATGATCATGAGGTAACTGCCCTCTTCGTCCGCTCAACGTAGTTGTGCACTGTATGCGCAATGGTGGTTGTTGCTCTGTCTCACAGCATCGCTGCCATGAGGAAGATCTCTGGTGAGGAAAATGGTCATGCACTTTCCAGGTGATATGCTTCTGCCTCAAACATCTTTAGCATTTCCATTATAGCTCGCAATCCACAACCACAAAACCTTCTCGTATGCTTGAGAATGCCACCGTTGTGCAATAGATCTCAAGCAAGAGATCATCCACGATCTCCTGCACAATGCCTGTACAACTCCTCAAAGCCATCCAGTAAGAGATATACTCCTTGTGTTGTCGTGGAATAGGGTGTCGGTCAACGTTCAAGATCTCTTCTTCTGTAGAACCTCCTCGCGGATTGAGGAGTTGCTATCACAAGTTGCAACTGCGGCGGAGCTAGGGGCAATAGGCCTCTAAGAAGTGGTTATCCCGCCCACACACTAAGTAGCAGAAGACGGCCTTAAGTGAACTAAATGTGATGCCAAAGTGAACTAGAAAGCATTCGCCAGTCTCTAATCTTATCCTCCTCCTCTGACTGCTTTCAGTAATGGAGATGAGAGGGGAACTGGGGACTTGTTCTCCCTGGTCTCATTACTCCGAGAGGCCTAAGAATGGTCAGACAAAAAGTGTAGACTTGGTGAAAGTAACTGTTCATTTTTTAGTTTCCTTCATCCACCCACGACCAAGATGTGGGATCGGTGGAAGCCTTGTGGTGTTGTTCACTGTAACCGGTTGTGAGGAAGATGAAAATCTCAACCATCCAATTATAACTGATGGTTCAGATCACAACATTGACTAGGATAATCTATGGCACCCTCTCACAACAGGTGTATACTGCCCGATCACCATATTACAGCTAAGCAACAGGCCCCATTTTCTCCTCAACCTTAGCTACATATATATAATATACATGTAAACATGGTCTCATATATCAATTAATCAAACATACACATAATTTCATCATTTTCAACCCTAAATAACTCCTTTTAGGGATCTCCAAACTTTATGAAATTTGAACCCTAGGACTATCATCATCATATGTATATTCCATTAACCTTTAATGCCAAGACTCAACTATTTTCTAAATTGAATAAATACTTCAAAAAGACATAAACTTAAGGATCTTCTTAATCATGATATAAATATCATTTGACATCCAAATTTTAGCAAAACACTTGGAAATCTTGATATAACCCAAATACATGAATTCAAGTATGTCATCAGACATTAAAGTTCAAAAATGTTAGTCCATCACATCCTACACACCTTAACAGAAATTTTGTCCTTGAAATTAAGACTAAAAATCCAGTCCATCACAGTAGGGTTCAGTTGGGGCATTGTTTAGTAGCCATCAAGACAACATAGCATGGACGGAGATGAAGAGGAGGAGGGTCAGAGGCCAGTGCAACCTTTGCCTGCTTTATCACCAGCCAAGAGCATGGGCTTCACTGTGAAAAGCATTGGGTGTGGTGCCTTATTCTTGTGGAGGAAATAGGGGAGAAACCCCCATTCCATTGTGTGAAGAAGGCATGGATCCTCCTGCATGGGTTGAGGGGATTTTTGATGCCCCTCATCCGTTGGATCATCTTCCAATGGCCTAGAATGGATGATGAGGTAACATATTCAAAAAAGCATAACCTAAGATTTGTTATCCTATTTGGGTGTATAAGGTATCAATAGAAATCTATTCAAATGTACTATCTCCTAAAAATAACTTCAATAAGTGGTTTGATGTTTACACATATAGATACTCTATGCATAAAAAACTATATGATTTTAATATATTGTGCATTAAAGATAGGAAACGACTTTAGAAATTCAAGAAATTGTAGTAGTAAGTATTTTATAATATTTAAAATGAATCCTAGGCAAGATCTTTCACATCTGATATTTTAGTAAGGCATTATGGGTATTTCACATAATATTTCACAATGAACCAATCAGAGATTTCTACCTAAACTTTAATATACATTTTTCTTACTATTTCTAATGTTTTTCTAGAGGTCCATGTATAATTATATCACTATATGATTTTTGAGCCTAAGCGGCCATTATCAAAGATAATTGCTTATGATTTGTGAGACAACATGTGATTCATGTACTATTTGGTAAAGAAAATAATTTTTAATTGTATTTTACTCTTATATAAGAAGTAATTCACTGAGTTTATTATATTTTATCATAGTCTATGCTTACTCTCAATATATTATGGTTATACTCATATTAGTGCATAAGATGATTTTCAGCTTATTTGAGTATAAAAATTATAGTGGTTATATAATATAAATTATGATATATGTTAGCACTAAGAGTTTAGTTGTGACTTATATTATGGATATGTTCTGTCTAAATAGAAATCCTAATTTTGTTTAAGGGGTCAAGGAGATGAGGTTCGATATTTAGAAATAGAAAGAGGGAACATACAAATAGACTTATAGAAATTTGTTAATTTCTAGGTAAATATATTGTGAATCAAAGAAGCAAGACTACATTAAGGATATCTTCAAATAAAGTAAGTGGGCCATGTCCATTGAATTTCACTTTTATTATGATTCAACCTACATATCCCTATATAGTAACCTAGAGATTAATTTACTTTTTTACTTCAATAATTCATATCTTATCATGCTTTGAGAAATCAGATTTCATCCAATTTATTATGTTAACATATCATTAGATTTCAAGTATTTGAGATTGATCGTATTTTTATGCTCAATTCAGTTTGTTTTAGCCTTCAAACTCAAATATATAATATCATAATTATGTTAAGTCCCAATGTGAAAATAGATTCATATTAAGACTTATCATATAATAAGATCATCATATTGTAGATCTAGAGTTAGTTTCAATTGTGAATTTAAGAATAGAGATATAGATACAAAGATAATAGATCAGATTTAGATATAGAAATTAAGAACATATATAGAGATAAGAGATTCAAATTTAGAGATAAGAAACTATTAGCATATTCAGAGATAAGAGATTAAGATTCATAATAAGAAATTGAGAACAAAGATAGATAATAACATCAGAACATTTATTATACATCATAGGATAAGTCCTCACCAGAGAGTCTTGGGATGATTCAGAGGGGGCGTTGCACCAGACACTACAGGTGTCACTGAGGGCACTTTGTGCAAACAGAGGGTGTGTTGCACCATAGAGGACACTTCATTTTCAAGAGAGGGCATGTTGTGCCAATAGAGGACACTTCAGTGTCAACAGAGGACATTTAATGTCAACAAAGGGTGTGTTTTACCATAGAGGATACTTCGGTGTCAACATAGGAGGACTTATCATATAATGATGGCCACAAGAAGATAAAAGATGTAAATAAAAGACACATTGATTCAATATAAGTTTACAATTTTCAGATATTAGATCAGTTTTCAGTTACATAATGTTTATATTTATCTTATTAGAAATTGAATGCCATTTACTCAAACCTAGGTTGTCCTTTGTGCATGGTTGGGGACGAGATGTCCGTAGGTATAGAACTTTAGCAAATAGTCATGATAAGAGGGTCCAACTACAAATTTAAGAGGTTTTCCTGTGGGGGCACTATCTACACGGTCCCAGATTTGACATGATATTTGTATAAGGTAGTACCATGGTATAAAGTTTCTTTTGTAATAGAGTTCCTTTTATAAATATTTATGAGAATGTATTTTTACACTAGTCTGTATTGGTTCTTATTTGTAATTATTTTAATGCATATCATGTTAGTAACACTCCCCATTTAAAAAAAATTATGCTCGTGTTATATAAAAACTAGGGTGTTATAACTGGAGTGTATGTTGAATGATGACTATGTCTCTTTAGTCATGGCAATTCAGATATATGACTACTTATTTAAGAATAAGTTTACATGATACACCCACAATAAGAACGAAACATGAAGCCATATCATGGCAGTCAGAGTTATATCTTAATCTAAAAATGGTGACTATGATCCTTGGACCTGAAGTCACTACATCAACCACATGTAAATATTTTTACTTCAACATAACCCAACATGACCCTGAATAAGGTTTTCCATACATGTAATAGTTGGATACATTGTGACACTTGTGGATTCTTGTGAGTGATTGAGATAGAAGTTGTCCCTCCATTGGAGTGATATCTTGGACACTTGATAAGTGACATTATGATTTGTAAGGTCATGCCCATGTGAGTCGATATGATATTGAGATCACAATATTTCGATAGTATGCTCTAGTTCAAGAACTATAGAAATGAATCTTAAGAAGATGAAAACTTCATGGCTAAATTTCAATCTAGATATCTTTAACAAAGGTATTATGCATCATGGTAACATAGGACACTTTAAAGGTTCAAGTTGGTCTCCAACTTATTCATATTACTTTGGTGGAAAGGAGGTGTTGTTGTATACCAATATTTTCTTGTGAGGTTTTTAACATCATGACCAGCATAATAAGGAACCTATGGGTCCACACACATGTGGATGCATAAGGTAATTGAAGTTTGCAATCAAACATATGATTCTAATGGTTTTAAATCATGTATATGTTGATTTCCTATCCAACTGATCGACTAAGAAAGTAATTTGATTGACTTTATGGTTTGTATCAACTAGTTGATTGATTGTCAATCGAACAAATATACACTAGTTTGGGAAACTACCCAGTCGTTCAACTTGGTTTTATAGTCAGTTAATTGGATTGAAGTCAGTAAACAACAAGAATATGATGTATGTTCTATTTAAAACTGAATTGGTAAAATTAAAATAAATTGCACCCAGAGAACTAGACAAAAAGCCAAGTAGTAAACTAAATGATCAACCCAATTCCAATCAGTCAAATGGTTAAAAAAATAGGTGATTGGAATATATGGCGAGTTTGACTCTATTTTGAGTTGTGATTAGTAATGAGACTGGACTTTCTGAAGAAAAAACAAGCTCATCACTCTCTTATATATAAGGGTCACTAGTACAGAAATGGTCTGTAGCGTCAGTTTTTTTAAGCCTGTAGCGTCACTTTTTAACCGACTCCTAAGTGGGCGTCGCTATAGAATTTTACCTATAGGGTCGGTTTTTTTAACCAGAGAAAACCGACCCAATAGGCTGTAAAAAATGAGGAAGAAACTGTGGCCAAGGTTGTAAGGTTAGTTATCAAGATCAATCTGTAGACCTGTAGCATCGGTTTTCTTAAAAAAATCGACCTTAGAGTGAACTTCTAAGGTCGGTTTTTTAAGAAAACCGATGCTACAGGTCTACATATTGTAACCACACACGGCCGTGCTATGCGGCACGGTCGTTCTACCATATCCCAACATGTTTGTGCTACACAGCACGGTTGTGCTACCAGAAGCAACACGGTCGTGCTACACAACACGACCGTGCTACCAGAAGCCAACACGGCTGTGCTACATGGCACGGCCGTGCTACATGGCAGAAATAGAAACATAACAGAAGAACAAGAAGAACCAGGATATGGGAGAGGGGAGCATTGATGCTCAACCTTCACCATTCCAAACCACACATTAATAACAAAAATGATTCATATATTCTGTTGAGTTACACATATTCACATCATAATCTACAAAATGATAGATTGCAAGTCTGAGATGAATGGAGTACTAAAATCACATACATAAATGGAGCTGACATATTTAATCCAATTCTATATTGACTTCATTTAGAAAAATACCTGACCACTCTTTTTAAAATTCATTTAAGTCCTCAAGTGTATAAGGCTGAGTTGTAAAGATCTGTAATAGAAAATGCACATGCTAATATTTTATCAAATGACTAAAATCACTTGAAAATTTATGATGTTATTCTTTATTACCTGATCTATAGTCTAAATTTCATATGATGCTTTGTTTGACAATAGCTTGCATATATTTTATTAGCCACAAGCCCAGTCATTATTTTATATAGGACACTACAAATAACGAATTATACTTAATGTTAGTAAACTACTATAAACAAGAGTTGAGATAAAAATATAACAGTTGACATATAAGAGTTGAAAAATAATACATATAAGACTAAGCAGTTGTCAAAGTAGTTACCTTGACATTTGTCACTTGTCATTTTAGAACCTACAAGTATACATATATTAAGTTAAACATCATGCATCGATAATCTCATCCATAAACCCTAAAGTGTCAATCTGAGACTACACAATGTCTACCCTCCTATTTCTGGAATGTATATAATGATTACATATGTGATTGATAAAAAAATATAGATATGAAAGAATACATATTTTTATTATTGGTTGATTTATTAGTAAAAAAATGTCACATTGGGAGAGTGAGAATATTATACCTCACTTGTAGTCTGAAGAAGAAATATATGCAAGTCAACAACAAGTCAATAGCACCTGCAACAACACAAATGCAAAATTTACAAATTTTGAAGTTTCTACAACTCAGCCAGCACGGCCATGCTACCTGGTCAGTTGCATGAAGGTAAAAAGAAAATGGAGTGAGGCAGAAGAGACAACTGTGCTACCTTGAGAAGAACCGGACGGTGGGGGAGCTTGTGCGGGAGAAGAACTGGAGAAAGAAGGTGTGCGACCCTTGCAACGCCATAGGCGTCATCCGTGCTACCTGGTCAGTTGCATGACAGTAAAAAGAAAATGGAGGAGTGAGGCGGAAGAGACAACTATGCTACCTTGAGAAGAACTGGACGGTGGGGGAGCTTGTACGGGAGAAGAACTGGAGAAAGAAGGTGTGCGACCCTTGCAAAGCCATAGACGTCGTCACCATTCAAGGAAGAAAGTGGATGGGCGTTGTCTCCAAAGTGCATGGCGTCAGAGATGGTGGTCGATCTGGAGGCTTCGGCACCGTCCAAAGAAGAAAATGGCGGCTGGGCGTCGTCGTCCAAGAAGGGATGCCGATTTGCCTCTCTTTGGGTGTGGAGATGGCCGGGAAGGTGACCTTGGAAGCGGAGGCGATTTGCTTCTCTTTGGGAGCGGGAGCAGGAATGGGGAGACGAACAAAATGAAATGAAACACAATGAAACATGGCTCGGCTTTGGTCTAATATCAGCCCGACCTCTAGGGTCAATTATCTCAAAAAACCGACGCTACAGAGACTAAGTGGTGCCCGAATTTTTGGAGACCATCTCTAAGGTCGGTTATTTGAAAAAACTGACCCTAGAGGTCAGGGTCTATAGAGTTAGTTATTTGAAAAAACCGATCCTATAGACTAAGTGGTGCCCGAAATTTTTGAGACCATCTCTAAGGTCGGTTATTTAAAAAAATCGACCCTAGAGGTCAGGGTCTATAGGGTCGGTTATTTGAAAAAACCGACGCTAGAGTTCCAAATAGGTGCCCGTATTTTTTTGTTGACCCTATAGCATCGGTTATTTGGAAAAACTGTCACTATAGATCGAGGCGCGAAGCCAAATTCGCACGAATTTTTGCCGCGGAAAACCTGTAAGGTCGGTTTTTTTATAAAGTCGATGCAATTGTAACAACCCTGACCGGGGTTATGAGTTAACCCTATTTTTTTTGGATAATTAAGTTTATTAGAACTTTAATATAATCCTCTAAGGTGCTTTGTTATCATGTGACACACTCATGTTTCAAGTTTGGTCCCGATTGAATGTTGTTTGAGCAATTTTCCTTTATTTTGGACCAAAGTGCAATTTAACCAAATTGAGGGGCTATAATGCAAAATGTCACATATTGAACATTCCTCGTGTGTTGTAGCATCATTATTGAGAGAATTATGCAAGGTGGTGGCTTTTGGAAAGCCTAAATTCCAAGTTTGAACTTGTTTGAACAATGTTGGTACCTTGTGCACCAATTTTGGTACAAATTGTAATTTACCCAAAATGTGGGGTTAATATGAAAATTACCACATCGAGAGTGTTCCTAATCCCTCCTAGTATTATTTATAGGAGAGATAATTAATTATACACCATGTTTTATTCCATTATGAATGATGGTAATCTTGGTGATGAAATGACCAAGAAAAAGGGTTGAATTTGGAAGCTTAACTTGAGTTGTATCAAGTTGAAAAGCTTATATATGAAAGCCTATCGGCCATGGAGCCCAAGGAGGTGTCCCATATCGTTCTATTAACTCTTGGAAAAATCCATATCGTGCAAATCACCTCAAGGAGGTGAGTTGTGACGGGTTACAACTTCCTTAGCAAAGTTGTGACGGGTTGTGCATAAAGTGATGAATTAATTAATATATTTTATCCAAATGGATAAGTAATGGACGAATTTGCATCTCTAGATGATCCTCAATTGTTTTGCAAGACAATATAAATGATTATGCATGCATGTACATGTGTCACCCATGAATGACACGTGGCACCTACTAGCTCAAAATGTTGACACCTCATTTTTGCCTTTCTTCATGATCAGCAAGTATATATACCCCTAGTTTCACCCCTTGGTGCAATTGTTCGACCCTTACCACCCTCCTACCTTGTGGTATCGTGCATGGGGATCTTGTATCGTGCAGGAGAGCAAGCATATCGTGCATAGGACCTTGGATATTGTGCATAGCAAAAGCATATCGGCCAAGTAGGTGAAATTGGCCATATAAGGTGATATCGGCCAATAGGGTGAAGAGTTGAGTGCCATGTCCTGCAAGTGAGAGCCATATCGTGCAAGTGAGTGCCATATCATGCAAGAGGGTTGGCATATCGTTCAAGGGCACAAGGGTATCGTGCATAGGCCTTGGGTATCGGCCATAGCAAGTGTATCAGCCATACCATGTTGATATTGTCCATAGCAAGTTGATATCGGCCAATTGAAGTGATTTTGGCCACAAGTGAGGGGGTATCGGCCACAAGCAAAGTTGTGTCGGCCAATAGGAAGTCCATATCGCCCAAGAGTGGTAGGGTGTCAGCCAAGAAGCTAAGGAACTCAAAACTTAACCCTAAGGTAAGCTATAGTTGTCTTCAAGCTTGAATTGAAGCATGGGATTAGGGTTATGATCTACCTTTCTTTTCTTCTTCACCAATTGCTTATCCATGGTGATTCCTTGTATATGAAGGAGTTGTGAACGAGCCTTGGACCTTTTATAAAGTCATCTTCAACCTTAGGAACATGAAGCTTTGGAGCTTGAAGCTTTGAAGTGGTTCTTAAGGCGGGTTATATAACTTGAACTCAACCATGTTATTATTCTTCACCTAAATTGCTATAATTAGTGAAATACTTTTAATTCCGAAATTTCCTGAAATAGTTGATGAAATTATGAGTTCAATTAGTTTCTTAGACCTGTTGCCATGAATTATATTAGTTAGAACAAAGGTCTAGAGCTTGAAGATGATGGTATCACTTTATAAAAGTGATATCGGGTGCATGCACATAAGCAAACACCTCTAACCCGATATGAGGATGCACCTATTTCACTAAAATGATATGAATAGGTTTGTAAACCTTATTGAACGATATGGGGGTGTAGTATACACCTCTTTCATGATAGGAAGTATATTATAGACTCCATGCACGATACAAGGTCAATTGTATATTTGTAAATTGACAAGAAACCCTAAATTGGGTAACCCGATATAAGTAAAGAGTAACAAGTGCTATTGCATGATATGATCATATGATACATCATTGATACTTAGTATCATGAGGCCTACATGACCTTGTATGACATGGTTGCACGACAGGGTTGCACGATACACAACCCTAACCCGTCATGGCTAACCCTAGATGGTGACTAGCCCGATAGGGTGATTGAATGTACTTCTAGCCCGACATGGTGATGGGTTGATACCTCATAAGTATCATGGGAGACACTTACATATACCGTGTGTCCGATATGAGGTCAAGAAGGTACCTCATTCCCGATATGGAGACAAGTGCAAATCCTAACCCGATATGGTGAGTGTTCATACACCTCCAACCCGATACAGTGGTATCTAGACACCTACAACCCGATATGGTGAACACATGCATATGATTTAACCCTATATACACCTTGTAAAGGTAAGGGCAAGGCACTCTTAGGAGTGATGAGTGTAACACCAAGTAATGGTGTGGATAATACCTTGATAGGTGAAACACCTAGAGTGGTTGATAATGGTTAATCCTATATCAATAATGCCTTAACCCGAGATGAGTTCATATCATTAATGATGGTTGAATAATTCAATTGTGTGACTTATGACCAATACATTACAAGATAAATGTGATGAGCTAGTGCATAAAGTATTAGGATGGGACATACCCTAATACAAGATAAGTTGATGAACTTAAGTATGTTAAAAGTGATGAGGGAAGTGATACATCAAGACATGATAGATATCACATCCAGCACTTCAAGGTTGATGTACCTTGATGCACCTTAAATCCAATATACTTGGATGAGTAACACATGAAGTGTGTTATGTCAATTGTTACATTGAGATGTCATAAGTTTAATGCACTTTGATAAGTGTGGGCTAACATACTTTGAGAAAGGGTTAAGCCAAGTTAATAAAGTCTGATGTAATCATACCCTGGTAAGGATGAGAGAGGAACTCCTACCTTGTGTTGATGATTCATTTAATGATAAATGATGAGAATAAATAAGTATGATTGGATACTTATGGTATCAATGTTGGCTCCTAGATGTGTGGAGCAATGAATTAGGGTTTGAATATTGATAATATGATCTTGAAAACCTAAATGGTTAATAATGGAAAACCCTAACCCTAATGATGGGAAGGTTGTATTTCTCTTATTACATAAGCCTTGTGAGATATGTTAAATACTTATATAACAAGTATAATGTTGAATGGCCTTATGAGCCATGTGAATAATTTGTTGCCTAGTGAGAGGTGACAAGATGATTAATGGCCTTGTGAGCCATGTGAATAAGTTGTTGCCTAGTGAGAGGTGACAAGATGTGTGATGGCCTTATGAGCCATGTGAATACTTGCACAACAAGTGAAATGAATACCTTGGTCTGAGGACCTAGAGGTAATGGTTACCTGTTACACAAGTAACAATGTTATGTGATGATCTAAGGGTTTGAATACCCAGATCCAGCAATCATGATAATGATGATGTGAAGGGATGAGAATTTCCAGTAATGTGATAAGGGACTGAGATCCCAAGTATCACGTGTTTTAAAGATTTGAAAGTACTTGATAGATGTATTACGCTTGTTCTTTGTAACATTTGTCATAATAATTCATGTTTGAAAACTTGACTGATGCTAAAAGAATATGGCAATGCACTTAATTAATCAAGTAGAATCTTATCATGTAGAGCCCTGACCATAGATCCATCAGTGTCAGTAAATTGCTGAATGGTGAAATAGGTTTTCCTATGGGATCTCCTGGAGACCGCATATTTTTTAATATGTGGGGGTGATGGGCGAAAATATTCGTACGCCCCGAATGAGGGATTGATGGTAGGTAAACATGAAATCTCTCAATCCTTCATTGTTGGTTGGGATTCGATGTAGATAAACATGAAATTTAATCGACCCTTCCTCAGGTTGATGGTAGATAAACACAAGATCTCTCAATCCTGACGAGAGTGCAGCTGACCCTGCTACTCTATAGCGAAGTTGCCAGTATACCCTGAAAAGCTATTTAGCAGTTGACATAGTCCTGCTCGTTTTCTCGCACTGACCGAGACGGTATGAGGTCATGGTAGCCGGCTCTTCCATTGATCTTGTATGGTACCGATTTTGACTTCGCAGTGGTCGGTTGGAGTATGAGCGGTATACCTCATCTCCTCAGGGCATAAGTGTGATTGTAAAATGTAATCAGCCATGTAGCATATCTGCTTAAGGATCGAATATGGAAAACATTGCTTGATGCACAATATAGTTATGCATTCTAGTTGATAGATGTTATTTATGTTTCTTTACATTCCTCGCAAAGTAGATAGATGAATTATAATCTACCATGGGTAGATGCAATGTTCTCCTTAAGACAGGAGATTACTTCATTTTGTTCATATAATGAATTATCATGTTTATTAATATAAAAAGAACCTCTGCTCAGTTTATAAATGTTTAATCTGTGATAATAATATGGTCGGCGGAGAGTTATATCTCTCGCTGGGACAATTACAATTGTCTCACCCCCGTGGGACCCAAATTTTTAGGTGGGCGTGCACGAGGAGGTGAAGACCTTTTTGCAGAGGAAGAACAACAGTTAAGGCAGCAGTGACAGCTCAGGTTGAGTGTACTGTCTGTCATGTCTTGTAGATATGAGTCCTATGTGTCGTCTCTGTACTCTCAGGTCCTTGGAGCAGGTTCGTACTGGTTTTATGATCAATAAGAGATTTTGGCTTACACGCCTCGAGGTTTTATGTTGCTCATGTATAGTTTGGTAAAGCAACTGTTATATGTTATTCTTGAGATGGGATGTACCAGATATGTACAATGTGCATAATGATGTGTATAAGGTTTTGGACCTTTCAGTAAGAGTTTTCCTTAGAATGGATCTCTTGAAAAATGGTTTTAATTTTTAGTGATTTTTGTTAATCTGATGGTTATGTTTAATTCCACTTAATTAGTAACGATTTGATTGTCGGTCGTTACAGCAATAGTCTATTAGGTCAGTTATTTTAGTAAAAATGACGTTATGGGCAGCGACATTACATGCCAAAAATGTAGTAGTGGGTCAACATCCATGGGGACGAGACGCATTGTGAGATAAGTTTTCTAAGAGTTCTTCCTCTTAGAGAGAGAAAAATTCACCTCAAGGACAATAGTGTGCATTAAGAGGAGGAGGAGAGCAAGAAACCCCAACACATCGATGACTTTAAGTTCCTCTTCCTCTAGGATATCAAGGTGGTGCACAGGAGTGCATGCACCTATGTGGATGATGTAAACACTAAGGACCTTGGGCAAAGTCTTGATAATAAGAAACTTCTAGAAGGATGAAATAAGGTGTTTCTACAATGACAATGCAACAACTACAATAACCCCTTTAGGTTCAAATTTGTAAGCGTAAATTCAACATTGGTCACAAGACTTGTCTAGTTTTTGGACAAATAGTGTGTTCCATAGTATAGTCGATATCCTTATAAGTCTTTACTATACTGCATTTTATGGCTAAGATAGATCCATTGTCTAAGAGTTTTGTTGGGAAACTTTTGTATTTCCATTACACCCCCATCCACCCAAACCCTATAATACATAGTATGCCAAGTGTCATATTGATGAATTGTTGTTTCTTAAAATATTATTAAATGATAAATTTCAAGAAGAAGTTTCATAAAAAAATGGATAATATTTAGTTATTGTTAGCCCATAAAGGTTTAAGGTTTTGATACTTCCCAATTTCATTGTTAATTACATATCTCTTACAAATGTTGCATGGTTAGTTTACTTTAGATTTCCTTCGTACTTGGATATTGTATCGGTCCTTGTGACTAATCTATGCCCATTACATTCATGTGTGATATATTTCCTAATGGAATAAATGAACATATTAGGTATGTTATTGGTTTTTCAAGGGAATAACAATTTAGGAGATGCCCTATAAAGGTTGGAATATGGAATTTAATACATGTTTGATGTGTAGGTTTTCCTTTCTCAAGCTTATGTATACTCTGATGAAATTGTATGAATGTACCCAGATATTTTATTTGTTCTAAAAAAATTCAAAACTTGGTCGATAAGGAATGGTTTTCTACATCACCCTTCCCTAGATGTAAAACTCTATTATATTCAACATCCTCTCTCTATCATTAGATTTTAATCAAGTCCCAAAAAAATTGACATCTCCACTAAGGAATCAAACCTTAGATGTCTTAATTTAACTACTATATTTTTTCTAGACTAGAAACATAATATTATACTTCTCATAATTTTTTCAACTTGTAGGATGGCTTCTTTTTGCCTTGTTCCCTTCCTTCATGTCGTCTTGTGTTGATACTTGTCTTTTAAGATTTCACAAGGAAACATGTCCTAGTTATACAAGACATCCTTTGTTAAAGCTTCAAACCATGTTGGTTGTCAACTATATATCACTTAAGTCATGTCACCCTAGATATTTATATGAGCATATATGTATAAAACTTTACTAGCTAAGCATAGCACAAGAGAGGACTTGTGAATTGATATTTAAGTTGAGATAGACTATATTTAGTTTATGTGGTCAAAACCTTATCATCCAAACTAAACTTGAATCTTCAAATTTGAAATACAACAACCATAATAATTCTAACTCATGTCTAAAAGGCTAACCATGTATCTTAACCTTTACCATGACTCTATACAATATATACTACATCTATTGTGTAAACACTATCATCTGGGCTGATGCCACACTCTTTGTCCCAAGTTACATAAGCTTCAAATGACTTCCTATTTGCACTAATAGTTTCCTACATACATACATTTATAGTTTAAGATTGTTTTCTCCATTGTTTAAATAAGGTATAAGAAAATCACCAAAATCTTTGTCAAATAAATTTTAAAACCAATTTATTATTTACCGACACACAATCAAGCATCTTTCTTTATTGGTACCCAGAAAAATGAGAATTTTAGATAGACTATTGCATATTTTTCTTAAAATCATGCACACCAAGTGTCTATGGTTTATTATAGTCCTTTAATGCATGGTGTCAACCTATTTCTTTAGTACCATTCACTAATTAGAGGGAAATCTCAAGATATCAATATGCCATATTACTCCTTTTCTCAGCCATGGAGTCGTTTGTACTGCATCACATTGAAGAAGAGTCTACAGAGGAAGGAATTATTAAGGTATTGGTCTAAACTAAGTTCCATGTCATTTATGGGTCAACCAAAATTCAATGTCTGACTTAGTATCCAATCGATAAGTTACTTAAGGTTGAAGCATGTTTTGACTTTAGGTTTGTATTAGTCATTTTTATGAGAAGTTTAAGGATAGATTGTGTTATTCATTCTTTAATACCATATGTAGTGTCATGTATTTTTGTTGGTTTAGAATTTTGATGTGTTAACAACATCGTATAAGGAATGCAGATTACAAAAGAAAGAGTGGGCATGAACATCTACAATTATTAAAAAATTCTCAAAAATGTACATTAAAATTTTTACACAACTATTACAAGTTTACAAAACATATAGTTTACATAATGAATTGAGACCGAACTAATGTCATAGATATAATATAAGTACCATAACAGGAATACACCTAACATGTTGTTAATTATTCCTATCTCTGTCTTCATATGACATGCAACACATTGTTAAGCTTTATGCACAAGTAAGAAGATGAATATGTGGAGCCCTTGACAAAAAATAAAATGCTAAATTTTTGGTAGAGTAATATAGATTAAATGAACTTTAAGTTAACACACAAGGTAGAGAATATTCTAGATTATAAATGTACTTGGCATCCAAAAATTTAAAAATAATCACATTTGCGTAATTAGAGAAGGGATTCAAAAGTGTTGATGGCCTATGTGAGAAAAGAAGTAGCATTATATATAGAGTTTCAATATAATTCTATGATACTAGTTGTACTATCTACCATATGACTTTCTATGAGGTGGATTCAGTCGGACAGTCAAAATTGCTTGAACTGATAAAGTTGTAAGGCTACAAGCCTAGGGTTTAAGCAGAGTTTTGAACTGCACAAAAGGTGTAACGATTTGGGTCTCGTAACTATAAATTGCATACAATACCCATTGATTTAGTTTGGTATAAAAATAAATAAACATGTCAATAGACAATACATAAGAAAACCCAAACTTAGTAGACCTTGGATCTTAATTGAGAGTTTAACCATATACCTTATCTAGAGATTGCCAATCGTTATCGTGAACCCAATTCTAACTTATCCAAAATATGTGCAAAGGCAATTGGCCGTATAGGAATTAGGATCATGATCATCATAGTATCAAGGCTTAGTAGGTTTTCATAGTTCAATTAGGTTAACTCTAACCCAATCCATGTTCATGGTCTATTACCGATTACATTCATAAATTAGGTTTAAGAAGCCATAAAATTAGAGTTGGTCAGGAAACCAAATTTGACCATCAGACCAAATCAAACTTGACCAAACCGCCTGGTTAAGCCTGATCTAGATGAGTATTGTGTTCAAGTTTTGTTTGAAAAGCATTCAGACCATCTGTAACTGGTCTAGTTATAGTTTGGGTTGTTGGTTAACCATTTAGACCGAACTTGACCTACTATACATATGTGTATGTTTGTGTTTCTATATGTATACTCAAGTAAGTTGTCTAGTCATGATTAATTTGATGTATAGGCAATATTTCAAAAGATCTTAACATTTTCTTTTTACTAGTGTTGAGAATGACTTTTATATTAATGTTGTAGTTAAAATATATATTATTTATTTATCTACATATAATATTGGTAAATAATATATATAATTGCATGTAACATACAAAACATTCCATGTAATATTTTGAATATAATTTGTAGCTCAATTTTTAGAATTATGGTTTTTAAGGAAGAAAATTAATAAATTAACATTAAAACTTACTTTTTTTGTTAATGAACTTTTTCATCTTTATTTGAGTGTGTGGATAGTATATACCATGTAGTAGTGGTTTTAGACCATACTTAACTAAACTTGACTGCATTTTAGTGGTCAAGTTAAGTTTCATCTAGACCCCTTTAGCAATCAAGTTTGATCTGGAAAATTTTCAGACCACTATATGTGGTCTAGTCTATGGTTTTAAGGTCAAATCAGACTTGACCAGACCACACCCACCCCTACATAAAATAACTAGCTTACCTCAAACATTACCCTACTCCTAGAGATAAGGTCACTAGCCACAAGGGTTTTAGAGGGTCTATAGAGGATAGGGAGGCATCACCCTACTAATGTCCGATATTTGTATCTTACCGTAGGAGTTTCAGTTTAGGTAACATTCATGAATCGACTTATAATATAGGATTTCTCAATTTTTAAGTATCTACGTGGGGCTCTAGTCACATGGCATCACCCTAATAGATGAATTTGAAACATTGGTCATACTCTTATGAATTTTAAACATCGTACAACTTACATGGACCAACCTTTTCCTGAAAGAAGATACTCGTGAGACATACATTCAACCTTCATAGTAAAGTTGTATAAGTTGTTGGGGTCCACATTTGTAGTCATGCTCTAGCATATGAGATTGTAAGTTCAATTTAGAAAGCAACTTGGTTGAATAAAAGAATATGTAACCTCATGATCAACCCCCCCCCCCCCCCCGCACACACACACACGTGCGTCAATGTGGCTTCTCCACATACTATGCATGTACCTTTTCTTGCCATTACTTGATGGTCCATATCTATGTTGACCAAATTGATCGCTGTGGAAATGCCTATCTAGGAGAGGAAGTTCACCAGATCTCCAGTATGAGTACGACCTATAATATGATCAATAATTCTCCTCCCAAAAAGATTGGCAATCCAGATATAAATAGTACTGGGCAATCGACAACCAGTGATAGGATTATTGCTAACGGTATTCCTTCTTTTTGCGCCATTTCTGACTAGTAGGGTAAGTGTAAAATAAGATGCATGACGCAATAACTGCTTGGTGCATGTGATGGTGAAAAGATATCGGGTATATGGGCTTCATTAGTCTATCAATGCACAAAAGGTCAAGTGAAACTTAGCCATCACCTGCGGAGTTCAAATTGTAAGGGGCATGGACCAGTGGGCGGAGCCACTACCAGGCACGGTAAGGCACGTGCCTCACCCTTCTTTTTTTAAAACATAATCGTGAGAAAATAGAAGACTATAATTAGACAGAGATTTAGAAAGATATTTAACGGTGAGTAGCGGTTTAAGTGATGACTATGTTCAGAATTCTACAATAGTAGATGTTACGCCAATCGAGTTTGAATAGAACCAGAGACGGCTTCATATCTTTATCAGATAAGAAGTTTCTTTATTAATAATTCTCCAGATAATTGTGCAATGATTCACCGTATTCCTGAATCTCTTCCTATGTCTTTTTGACATATCTATCGACTTAGTTATCTGCAGTCACGGCAGTCATGAGGCACAAAGCAACTTTAACTAGACTTAAGGGGTGGTGGTTGTTTATAACTGCATCACAAAAGCTATCATGGTTTAACTTTATTGTGCCGTCATTTTTATCATATGGTTCTCATCCACATTATTTTATTATTCTCATCTTCCGTTCGTATCTGTTGTGATTTACGAGAAAGGAGCATCTGTTTCCTATATTTCATGGTGATTGTTTTGCTTTTACATATAATTCTAATAAGTTCCACTCGATGATGATTGTGTAATTTTGATTAATACTTTGTTATTTCACATCCAAGCTTGTAAGAAAGAGATTTATCTGTCGGTTAAGTTTTATTTTATCAAATTTTATTGTCATTTTGTTTGAACAAAAGTCCATCATGAAGGATCCGAAGAACTAGCAGTCCAAATACATTTGAAGAAGAAGATTTGACTATGTCTGCAAAAAAGTTGAGAAGTTCTGAAGTTGTACACCTTGTAATTTGAGTAGTTGTCATAATATACTTCCAGTGTTTCTCGTTGCTTAACCCTTCTCTTTAAGACCACATTAGGCATCGATAGTTTTTGCCCAAGGTTTAAATATATGTTCCGAGCAATCTCCTTTATAATACTTCTGAATCATTTTTTTTCACTTTTTTATGCTTATTTATTAATTAATTTAACTATATATCTATTCACGTACATCTAATTTTAAATAAGATCTTTCTAACAGTATATTATTAATGAAACAAAATAAATATTTAATTGTGTTTTAGTTTAGTCCAATGCCTAGCAATGCCCATGCAGGTTGCAACTACATACATCTGGATAGTAATTTCTTAATAAAAATCAAAATCATTTATTGTAGAATAAGATTGGCCAAGGCACATAAGTGACTATTTGATGGTCATGTGAAAGAAGTATCCCAAAAATCATGACATGAAATTATTATGTAATGTTTTTAGAAAATCAATCTTGTTTGGGATATGTATGATATTATTGTTTAGTTTTGATTTCACTTAACTTCCTCTCAAAATATTTTTATTACAATTGAAAATTTATGTATCATTTTTTAATAAGAACAAAAGGAGTGTTTTTTGCCGAAACATAGTCTCTTATACATGTGCCTCACCCGATTTGATGTTCTGGCTCCGCCACTGACATGGACCACTATTGAATGTAAATATGTAATTTACTCCATTGTTGTAAACATCACACCTCCAAACATCATATTGTTGGCTCTTATGGTTCACTTTTCCCAATCGTCGTATATTGCTTCTGATCATTAAATTTACAGTAGTTTTTATTATATTTTGACCGAATTCTAGCTTGCTAATTTTTTTTTTTGGATCTCCACAGTGCCAGAATACGCTCCCACGGTTTCGTCCATTCCTATGTGTCCTATATATAATCCTTACAATGTAGTTAGAGGACTCCTGGCCAAGAAAGAAGAAGGTTACTACACGTTTCTGACTCAGCAATGCGTGAAAGTAAAAGGTTGAGGATGTCAAACATGTTAATTCCCTTCCGCACACCAGAGTGACTTTTTCGATTTTGACAACCAATCAAGTAGAGTGACTAGTAAAACACTTTTCCTAATTATGTGTAGCGAACTGATAACTGCGTGGCATTTAGCTGATCCATCTGTCGTAATGTGGGGTCTTCAACAAGACCCATAGTCCACCGGTCAACTGGAGCCCTTCAAGGCTGTGTGTCCCTGTACTAAGCAGTTAGCAACAGACTCAAATCGATCAAATCTAGATGCTTATGTATCGTTTGGGAACACGTTTCATCCCGTCGCTCTTCATTTCATCGCTGGCAGGTAATCGGGAGAAAAACCTGCGATGGGTTTCAGGCGTTGGGTCATCGCTCAGTGCATAAAATATAACAGCAGAAGAGCATGGCCAGTAACCGATGTTTGGAAACAGCGTTTCCCTCCTGCCCGTAGCTTCACATCAGCTTTGACCGCTGCCCAGGCAAACGCAGACGCCTTGCCGAACACAGCATTAAGCTGCGTCTGGGCAGCGTCTGCGGATCCCGGGCAGGGGTAACTCGCTGCACCAAACATCACGATCAACAGAGGCAACTTTATCGTGTGGTGTATATACTGCTGCGGTGGCTGGACGTCAAATATGCCAAATTGATTAATACTTGCAAAAATTGCGATCATTAATCTAAAGATTGGCCAACGTCGATTGGTTGAATCGATTTACATATTAGAGCTTCATATAACATTTGGGAAAACGATTGTATTCGCATTTGACAAAGCAATTAGTAGGAATCGACCCGCTATTCCTGATTTCCCATTTCCCGAACAATGGTGATTGTTTCGTCAACAAATCATTAGTATAACATTTTTGGTATGGACGGTGAATGGGACATTGCAACCATGTAATAATGTGAATATGGTATGTGAAATTATTATAGTGTCTTTTATACCCAATTAGATAGGTGTCATGGACTGAGTACCCATTTGACAAACTAGATGTTGCCGACTGGGCTTTGTTCCCTTTACCGGCAGGTTCGGTCGATGGCCTTTGTTCCCTATACCGCCAGGTTCGGTCGATATGCAACTACTTTGTTTATCTTGTGACGATCAAGGGGAAGGGATATTTGCAGCATTTGACAACGTGATTACATTCACCGCCGGTAGTCTATCACAAATGAATCATCGCAATAATTTCTCACGGTGAGATATGAGCGGCTGGTAGAGTTTGATGATCACTCCATACAGAAAACACAATGTAAAATTAGAACGGTGGACAACCGTGTGTTTGGCAGCGTGATTGGTAGCGATTGACCCGCTGCTATGGTTGTCCATCGCTGCCCGAGCAATCGTCACTGTTTTGTCAAACGAAGCAATTGTGGAGTTCTGTAATCCTAGGATCTTATACATTGGGGTTACTGACTTCAGAATCATAAGTTTGTAAATCAGAGTAAGATTTTAATATAATTCACGGTGAGTAATCATTGTAGGTGATGTTATTTCCTTTCACTTACATTGGTCGATATACGTGAATATTGTTATAGTAATCTCAAACATAATCTACCTTTTACTAAAAGATATATTATATTTTGAAATAGGATATTAAGTAAATAATTGAAAATGAAATTGACTACTAAGTATCTTTCTTGCTTTTTGTCTATACATGTTAATATCTTGGTAGGAGTAATCCTCTCATTGGGAATCGTTCTGAGTCTCGCATAGTTCTTCCACAATATTTAGGTATGATGCAATATAGGAAAGAACAAGATGATCATGATTTAACAAGTGCTTACATTGTTATGTCTAGATTGTTCATGTACTCTCATTTTTGTTAGTTATGGATGGACATTGCTAATGTATATGATGAATTCTTCTCCTTGATATTTTGTATGCTTATAAGTTGAGAGATGGTTTGGAACTCATATTTTGTTATATATTCGTGGCTATAGATCTTCTTGTAACCTTATACGATGAGATTAATAAAGAGGTTTTGGTTCATTTTTGCTATCAGGCCATGTGAAATGACATTGATGACAAGTAGTAAGTTTTTGTGTGACACGCCGATCATAGAAAAATGAGATAACTCAAAACAAAACGTGAAACTAATACTAAACATCCAGATTACCATGAAACTAGGTAAATTAATATAGATTTCATATAATAAACATATCACATTTGAGTCCACAAAAATATACTACTTGTATTATATATCATGCCAAAAGATATTACATATCACTATTCAGTGGCCATCTTTCCACAAACATGTTATATATGACAACATGTTCTCATATACAAGTTGTATCTGTATAACCATGGAATACTGCCAAAACCTTGCATCGATGTACAACATCTACAGAACACCATCAAGGATCTGAGAGAACAAGGATGCCACATATGACTCTACTACAAAACACTGCAGCATATCCAACCTTCAACAACTAATGATCTTCTTGTTGCTCAACCTCAACCGCACAATCTCTACCTCGTCGTGCATGACCACCTAAAAGATGTAGAAACCATAGGGTGAGACCCGCGCCCCAACAACAAATATAACTCTCTGCCATAAACTATTATAAGAACAGATATACTAAAGTAAGAAGATAGCATTTTATCAGGATGAGCATATTCAATCAAATGATATAAGTAAAGCTAATAACACATATTAGGCAATTTAAGCATCTACAATTGAGTACTAGAACATCTTATACTTTTAAAAGGAATATCAAAAACATGTATAATTGTTATCAACTAAAAAGTATAAGAAACAAGGCAAGCGGTCATCCAATGTGAATCGTGTTTGACCCTAAGAAATTATACTATATGGTTTATTACGTCTTTTATTATGCCATGGGGAGATGAGGACCATGAGGTATACCATTCATTCTCTAACTGACCACTGCTAAGTTGAAATTAGTACCATACAAGATCTAAGAGAGACAAACTCCTATGATCTCTCACACCCTCATTCAGTCTGAGTCTGTCATAGTGACATATATGCTCTGTCTGGTAAAGCGGTGTGATTGCCCGGGCAGCGATGGAGCAAGGTCGGGCAGGTTACAATCACTCGTAGTTGTTGTTACCAAACGCAAGATCTGTAACACCCCTGACCTGGGTTATGAACTAACCCTAGAAGTTTTGCCTAAATAGGTAATTATTATACTTGTGAACACTCCCTGGCATGAAATTAAGTTCCTCAGGAACATTTACTTTCGATTTTGCTCCTTTTTGTATAAAGATGTAGCATTGTGTTGTATGCAGGGACCTATGTGCAAATTACCCAGTTTAAGGGTTGAACTTGCAAATTTCACAAGATAAGATGTTCTTTTGATGTTAAGACATCATGAAGATGTCTATGATAAAGTTTGAGGGATTTCCCAAGCTTGAGCACCAAGGTGCAGCTGTGGAAGCAATCCCCATGCTCAGAAACCCTAATTTGGGGTAAAGTGCAATTTACCCAAATTGAGGGGTCCAACTTGTAATTTTCACCATCTAGAACATCTTCTATGACTCTTGTCATCATTTAGAGTAGAAATGATGAAGGAGATACATCATTCACTAATCAGATGAGAAAAATGATCTTTGTGATAGAAATCACCTAAAATGGGTACAAAACCCTTTCATGTATGTACCCTGGTTGAAGGTTGGATTCCTTTACCCTTAGATCTTGAGTTTTCTTGAGATTTGCATAAGATTAGATGGGCTTGGACGTGCCCTTGAACAAGGAGGGACCTAGATGTGAATTTTGAATTTGAAAGGTCCTTGTAGTAGAAAATAGGCTAAAGCTATAAAAGCTTTTTCCTTTGCAAACGAGCAAACGACCTTGCTCCTGTTTCATTCACTCCCTCTCATTCTCAAACCGACTAAGGAGAGCTCTGGAGCTCAGGAGGACGAACAAGGGAGTGCAAGGTAGGTTTGGATCCTTCCTTTTTGCTCAATTCTTGGATGAAACTCGGATTTAAGGTCAAATTCATGGCTAGCTCACTTAGCTCCATCTTTCTAGCCATCTCTTCTCAACCTTCCTTGGAGGATTCACCTTGGCCGACCTGTGGAGCTTCTAGGACGCCATTAAAGGCTTGGAACTCGAAAGCTTGGAGCTCAAGGAGCAAGCTTTAGGCGGGTTTTATAACTCTAAACTTTATGCTTTGATTATACATCTTTTCTATGCATATAGTTGATAGATCTTCTTCTTCCCTATCTTCCCTTGCATCCTTGCAAGCAAAAACGTGAAGAACTGCTACTGTTCTTAAGGTGGAAGATAAGGGCGTTAATTCCTATGCTTATCCACAGATTTTCACTTTATCAAACGACCTCCACCTATTGCTCAAAACGGTTTCAAACCGTTTGGTGGGCAAACGGTTTCAGGGTCGTTTGAGGGCAAACGGTCTCAAGACCGTTTGGTCCCGTTGACCAAGCGAAGACCGTTTGGGAATCTTGTTCATAATTATGTAGGTTAATCACCCACGAAATTTGAGAGGTTAACTCCAAAGGAATCGTGAGATATGAGCAAATCAATTAGCAAAACGAATTGAATTAAATTCTGATTTGCAATCTGTTTAATTTGCCCTTTTTGGGCAAACGGTCTCAAGACCGTTTAAGATGGTTGACTAAACGCTGACCGTTTGAGATTACTGTTCATAATGATGTTAATTAACGACTCACCAAATTTTATGGATTAATTCCAAACGAGTCATGAGTTGAAGGATGATTAATAGGGCAAACCCTAATTGAAATTAGTGCTGAATCTCCTATGAGTTAAGTTGAGATTTTGGGTTGCTTAGCCCAAACGGTTTCAAGACCGTTTGGGAATCACCCAAACGGTCTCAAGACCGTTTGGGGGTCACCCCAAGACCGTTTGGAGGTCTGGGGTCAAGTATATTTGATCAATTGAAGGTCCAAAGGCACCAAATCATATTGCAATTAAGTATTGATGTGATGATCAACTCAATAGATCAAACCTTGATGAATTTTCACTAAAGTCCAAAGGATGGATGGGCAAACGGTCTCAAGACCGTTTGGAACTCATCCAAACGGTCTCAAGACCGTTTGGTGTCAACCCAAGACCGTTTGGAGGTCTAGGGTTAAGGTAATTGACCAATTGAGGGCCCAATTACAGTGGGTTAGTGAAACAATCAAATTGCTGTTTTCTAAGTATAGATCTTGTTGAGTTTTGGGTTGAAGGACCCAAACGGTCTCAAGACCGTTTGGGGATTCCACCAAACGGTCCCAAGACCGTTTGGGCACAACCCAAGACCGTTTGAAGGTCTAGGGTTGAGTTAATCTAATGGTTTGAGGGTCCAATTGTAGGAAATTGATGCATTGTTGAAAATTGCTGATTTTGACCTAATTGGATTTCAACCTTAGTCAAAACGACTTGGATTTTGGTCAAACTTTGGGCAAACGGTCTCAAGACCGTTTGGATGATGTCCAAACGACCTCAAGACCGTTTGGGCCAAGTTTGAGCCCAATTGGAGGTCAATTGATAGGTTCAACCTTGAATTGATTCACATTGTTGAACATTGATGACCAATCCACTTGGAACCCTAATTGAGAACGATTGAACCCTAATTGGTTTACAATTGAGGGTCAATTTGATGTCTAAGTGGTTAAGGCTAACCCTAATTGGCTCAATGTATAAGTGGTTAGTATACCTTTAGCCAATTGAGGGCTTCAACATACATATCCTTGAACTTTGGTGACCTTTGAACCCTTTTGGAGGTCCAAACGGTCTCAAGACCGTTTGAGACCAAACGGTCTCAAGACCGTTTGGGGCCAAACGGTCTCAAGATCGTTTGGGCTCAAAACGACCTCAAGACCGTTTGAGCTCAAACGACCTCAAGGTCGATTGGTCCAAACGACCTCAAACCGATTGAAGCTCCAAACGGTTTGGAAGTCAACCCTTCCAAACGGTCTTCACCTCCAAATGGTCTCAAGACCGTTTGGATCCAAACGGTCTCAAGACCGTTTGAGGGCCAAACGGTGTCAAGACCGTTTAGGTGGTTGAAACCGTTTGAAGGTTGAAACCGTTTGGAGATTGGTGATGGTTTGTACTTAACCATTTGATGATGTAATCAGTTCAATGGTGATTCAATCTAAACCCTAATGGTAACCTAGGTCATTAAGGGACTATGTGATTAGTGAGTTAACCCATGATGGTGATCATGTGGCAAATTACCAAAATACCCTTGAGGGGTCTAAAGGGGTAAAACCTTGTTCTAATCAAACCCTAATCACATGATGTTGATGTTTTGGCTTATGTTAGCCAATGGAGACTTATCTCAACCTGATCTAGAGTGGTGTCGTCACCATCTACTAGTGAGAGGAGAGAGGAAGTATTTCTAGAGAGAGAAAGTATCCTAGAGAGAGAAAGTACCCTTTTAAGGAGGGAACTCTAGTGAGATACTTCATATACATATGAATGTGCATGATTAGGGAATGACCCACCTAAGTGAGGTCATGGAAACCCTAATTATGATATCTAATGGTTCTTAATCCTAAGTAAGAGGAATTGATGTAGATTCTTGTAGTCCGTCATTCCTTCACTAAAAGAAAAATGGTGAGAGGAATTGATGTAGATTCATGTAGTCCATCATTCCCCACCACACAGTCGAAGAGGTGAGACACATCCCTGCACTCCCTTAAAAACATAATCAACAGCGTAGTATATCTGTTAGAGTTATCTACGAGTTATTTGATTGATGTTACTTTGAATAGCATAGAGGTTCTCATATTTTGATATTGATTGAACTCTGCTTATCATTAAATTGTTAGTGAATATCTTGAAGGCTCTTATTGCTTTAGTTATTCCTTGCTTTGCTTATAAAGCCTAGTGGAGAGTTATAACTCTCGCTGGGGCAATTATGTATAATTGTCTCACCCCGTAGACTTCTACTTTTTAGGCGGTCGTCAAAGACGAAGGAACAAGAACTCAGGTGAACAATCCCAGCAACAGCAGCATCAGGAGCAGTAAATATCTCAGGTGGAGATCTAGCCTGCTTCATGGTGTAGTTAGAGTCAAGTCCTATGTGTCCTCTGTACTCTCAGGTCCTGGAGTGTTTTGGAGTATGAATTCTTGAGAGTTTTGGTATCATGTTGTATATAATTACTCAAGAAGTAATTGTCAGTGATGTAAACAGTTAAATCCTTTTTCTATGGAAAAGGTTTGTGGTTTCAGGCTCTTGTCTCGAAAAGTTTTAATTTCCCGTGATTTTTGTCTTCCGCTGTTTACCGATTGCTTCCGCACATGATTAAATCAGGATTAATTCGTGGTTTGGAGATCGGAGCCCACAAGATCACTCACCGCTTTGTATTTGTATTGTTTTTAGTGTTGAGTAGCATTCAACTGTAGCTTTTTCTCACCAGACAAAAATCATACGGTGATCCATCTCACAGTACCAGAGTGGTGGCTCACCAATCGCATTGCCAAAAGCTACAATAGAGTCCAATTACAAATCAGCCTAGTCCGCCTTAGTCGATAGGTACAACAGTAGTGAAAATTGAGTTACAACTGCAACCTCACTCCTGTCGAGGTATGACCGCATCCATCCTAAAAAACATATCATATATATATATTGAATCACATTATCTGATATACGACCTCCTCCATTCTCCTATCAGGGTATGACCGTAGCCATCCCTGTGAAAATGCATATACTCACTAGTATACGACTCCAAGCATCCATTGAGGGAGAGCTCATTTCACCATCCAGCAAATACTAACATTAAAAATAGATTTATGGCCTAGGGAAACTACATGATCAGGGTTTCACTTAATTAGTTAAGCCAATTGGTTGTCTTTTAGCATCAATCAAGTTACAACATATAAACCCTAAACAAACTCTACAAAGATAATGATATCTTGCAATGTGAAAAGATATAAGACGTATGAAGTATATTCTTGTCACATCATCTCATGATACTAATGACATTCAAGGTCATCATCATTATCACATCATTTTGGGATAATAATCATGCATCACATCATAAGAGGATATCACCTCACATTAGGCATCAAGCCTTCGCCAGGTTATAAGACCCAATCACATAGTTCTTGCATAACATCATTATCTCATCATGCTTTATAAAATCTCATAATTATCACCTTGTGTCATATCTAACACACCATAGCAATCATTAGCTATGATATTTATTCCATCTACAAGGTTAGGGTTACACAAGTAGGAGAAAGAAAACAACATCTCATGCTTATTACTTTAAGCAAGATAAGAAATTGTATCATATGCCCAAATTAGGGCTAGGGTTGCTCATGCAGCACGTAGCATTGTACACCATGGTACATCATTCCCACATTCTTGAAGCACATCTGATCATACATCACAACATGTAACCATCAACATGTGTCGACCATGGAGATAAGGTAATATAGCGACCATTAGTGTTACATCCTATATGAAGGGACCACACAAGGAAACATGAGTGTTGACCAAACAAGCTAGGACATGTGTAGCAACCACAACACTAGGTCAGCACCTTGTAGCAATTGCAACACATCGATCACCATAGGTAGAGACCAAACCATGTACACCACCTTAAGTGTTGCGCCCACTACACACACCAAGTATAGTGACCACTAGGGTGTGGTGATCATTAAGTCAAGTAAAAAGTGTAGAGATCACCAAAAGGAATCCATATGTAGCGACCATCAACCTGATCAAAGGTAATGACCCAACACTAGCTCAAGCCTTGCGACCGCAACACGGATTCAAGAGTAACGACAAGGTGATTTAGGGTTAGGGTTTGGTAGCGACCATAGATTAGAAAACATGTCAGCCAAAAGAAAGATCAAAATAGATAGTGATCAAGAAGGTACATAGCAGCCTGAAATAGGTGGTTAACACCAAGAAAATCGAAAGGTCGCCATAAGAAAACTTTTTGAAAAGATGATCATCAAACCTTAAGACAAGCATCACAAGGGTAAACATGAAAAACCATGTTAAGAGAAGGAAGATCATACATCCAACTAATGCAACCAAGGATGAAAACCTCCATCATCATCTAAAATTGAACCAAGGCATGGTATCAAAACCAAAAAACATAATGCGTGTAAGAGGAAACAACATCCACCATCACTAACATTTCAGGTACAATATTTAGGGTTTCAAAGATATAGCAATTTATGCAAGAACACTTCAAAATCTTAAACCCTGAGGAAAGATAACATTAACCATCAAGTTATGAACATGTTTTAGATATAGAACAGTAGCATGCAAGCAAGAATATGGTGCAATAATAGAAAAGGGAAAACTTATATAATCTTCCTTATGATGAAGATCACGCTCTAAAGCCATGAGCTCCAAGAGAAAGAAGGGACTCCAACTTGGATCAACTCCACGGCCAACAAGGTCACCTCAAGAAGAGAAGAACACACCAAGGTCAAAGGAAAGCTAAAGAAGAAGAAAGCTCAAACCCTAGGTCGAACAAAGAAGAAGAAAGAAGAAAGAGAGACTTCATCTCACTTAGGTACTCCCATAGAAAACCATGAATCTCAAACTCTATGGAGAGAAGATCCTCAAGATAGCCACCATGGAAGAACCATAGTCTCACAGCCAAGAGGAGAAAAGAGATCGGGTTCAAAGGAAATGAGATCAAGGGGATAGAACCACTTATCAAAATCAAATATCACAAGGATCACCACAAGAGAGATGATCAAGCTCAAGATCACCACATGTAAGAGGAGATTGTCCACTTTCTCCTAGATCAGAACCTTCTCTTGCTCCACCAAGATCAAGGACAAACACAAGGGAGAAGAGAGGAAAAAGAGTGCTAAAGAGGATGCTTGCATGTGAAAGAGAGGGTTTATATACTCAAGGGTAGGAGGGAGGTAAGGATCATGTGGTGTCCACTAGTAAGGTATGCCTTGAGAGCCAATCATATGATTTTGACATGGCATATGACATAAAGGATTTAATTAACATCAATAATTATAAAGGCAAACTACCAAATTAATTTTGTTTCACTCAGTTATGAGATAATTTGGAAAGATTATGAATGTCTAAAGAATGATGTTTATTCAAGATGTATGTATTCAAGTACATGACTTGAATGATGACATCATACAGATGTTAAGATTAGACATATACATTCTTACTAGTCCCTAATTGATTGTTACTGTGGAAGGTTGATAGACAATTGTGACACATAAGATCCGAGTGTGAGTTGGTTGATGATAGAATCTCATTAGTCATGATATGGAAATATTAAACCAAGTGCATAGATACATGTTAGGGAATAGTGTATCAGACAGACCCACCTTGAGAGTGACACATGGAAACCATGTTTGGTGTTCATAGTCATCTCTCATAGTGAAGGTGATGATTGTGGTTCTTAAACCTAAAGTCACTACACCCATCACATGTCATTAGGTATACTTTGACATCATCAAATGTAAACCAAAAATATAGATTGCTATAAAGGTGATGATTGGGTAGCTTTGACACATAGGGACTGATTGTGAGTGATGTAGATGGAATTTGTCCATCCTATTGGAGTCTGATATCCTGGCCACTTGATAAGAGAGACTGAGAAATGCATGTGCATGCACTTGTGAATCAATATATGATATTGATGTCACATTATCTTAGACAGACTTCTCTTGGATAAAGAAACATGGATTGAACATTGAGAGGATGACGATTCAATGCCTCAAGTTCATTTTGGATATCAGAGACAAAGGAATTATACAATCACCACAACACCTTACACTGATTGTAGGTTGAAGTTGTTCTCCAACTTTTCATTCACTTGGGTAGCATGGATGTGCGACTAGGCACCACTCTCTTCTTGTGATGTCATAAGTTAGTTATGGACATTTACTGCCAATGTGATATGGGACCTATAGGGTCATAGACATAGGAACTCATCTAGAAGAGGAGTTTGATCTTGAAAGATGATTGGATTGATTACTAAAGCATTTAGGTATTCAATTCAAGCAACATATTAGTTGACTGGACTGCCAACCGATCGGCTCACAGGGTGAGATGACCATTCGGAGTACAAGACAATCATCTCAAGTGTTGAGACAGTCGTTGGGAGAGTTAGCTTGATTGGAAATGTATTGGCTAGAGTTCTACATGAATAAGGCACCAACTGATCGGCTCACTGGGTGAACCAATCGACTCGGTAGAGCGAGATGACCGGTTCACCTACTAAACTGATCGCCTATGAAGAGTGAGACAATTGGTTCACCTAGTGAATTGATCAGATCGGTTGGGTCGGAGGATGGTTCTAGTAACTTCCCCAAATTCATGAGAAAGTTTGATCAATTCGATTGCTCAATTCTATTGATGCAAGGAATTAATGTTAAAATTAATTAGGAAACAATTTTTCCAAATTCATGTGCGATTGGGAAATAGAAAAATGACCGTCTCGCATTCCAGATGACTGACTTAGTTGCCAACCGATGGGTTGGTCAGTTGCAAGTTGTGAAAATTCAAGATCTTCCAATTGCTTCCACTCCCATTCATATTGGTAACCCAGACCTTGACCCCTCCTATAAATAGAGGGGTATTGGGGGATTCTCATAACACAACTCAATTGCATCTAACAATTGTTGTCCTCTCTGATTGTAGTAATCAATAGAGAGCGTGAGAAAGTATTACTCACTAAAGGCAGGGACATCGAGAGAGAAACAATTATGGGAGAGCAAGTTGGTGACTAGTACACCAATGGGAGGGACAAGTCCTTCCTGTATGTTTTACTAGAATGATGGGAGTTCTAGTTGGTCTCTGTGGACTACTATAGAGGTAGGAGTCATTTGGTTGTTGTTAGGAGGCAAAAGTCAGCCTGCAGTCTATGGCAAGACCATAGGAACTGCTGCAGAAGCTACCCTGACTGTTGTCTGTGGTGAATATCAAGAGTTGCACAGACACCGTCCAAGAGCAACTATATATATATATATATATATATGCAATTTACATGTGTCACCCTAAAAGCGGTTTTGATTGTGGATGTGTAGCATGGTTATGGCCAATAACCCAATATCTCTGTGTGGTTGGATGGTTTGGTTTTATATCGATTTGCATACCAAGCCTCTACCTCCTTATTCTCAGTGTAAAGTTACTTTTTTCCTACATTTGCTCCCCTCAAATATAACTCTAGGTTTCTCTTTACAATGTAATAATAGTAGCAATAGGATAGTTTTGTTTTCTTACAAAGATGAAGATGATAATCAACGTTAGGTGAGTCGACCATCTCAAGGATCAAGATGACCATCTGAAGGATTGAGGAGGATAGACTACAGGAGCAAGTTGACTGTCTAGTGGACCCAAATAAATGTCTAGAGGTGTCTTGACATTGGTTGGACAAGAAGCTAGATGACCATTTGAGGAGACCAATCGAACGTCTAAGAGGTGAGTTGACTGATTCAAGGATTGAATTGGTCAACCCAGATTGGCAAGAACAGATCTAAATCGACAACAGGTGCATAAATGTGATGTGATAATTGACCTAGGTGGTAGTAATTCCTTGTGACTCCAAGGAATTACTAGTAGACATGCCATAACCATCACTTTTACATTGTGGGATATAGCATGTATATGATAAGTACTATATATATGGTGATTGGATACAGTATATGTATATATGTATATGATATATATAAATCCCTCAATCAAACATATTAAGTTTAATATGCTTTCCAAAAATGACACACATGAAAAACCTGATCGACCAAGCATAGGTTATGCCCTAGCATGGTGTGTCGTCTATCTTGTGGAAGTGTGATGGTATTAATGTAGGTTCCACCCTATCGGGGTGCATTATTGTCATGTCAACTTTTGGGTCTAACTTAACATGTGATTCTTAGAGCGTATAGGTCCAGAGGCATACAAATTATTATGGAAAGGAGTTACACATATTATCTATTTAGAATTGCATATGATGCAATTTCCAAGTTTCCTACCTTGATAATTAACTATGTTTTTAGGCATTGGTCGGGCCATATATCTTGGATCTTGCTCATTAGAAAATTGATTCGCTGTAATTTTTTGAATTGATACTTGAGAATTGTCAATTTGATCAAAACAATGAGAGCAATAATTAATTACATACCTAATCAATATTATCCAAATTTGAATAAAATCAAATCAAAAATAAGTTTTTAACATTGCAAAATTCTTTTGTAGAACCAAATGATAACAAACAACAATCACTTTTCTATGTGATTGGTCCTTGAGAAGGAAAAGCTAAATGGTAACAACTTCCATGATTGGTTCAGGACATTGAGAATCATTCTCACACAGGAGTGTAAGCTCTATGTGCTGGAGATGTCAGAACCAGAAGAACCACTTCCGGATGCACCAAGGGCTGATCGAGATGCTTATAAGAAGCATACTGAAGACGTCGTGGATTTCAAGTGTCTACTACTATGCTCCATTAACTATGAGTTGTAGAGGCAACATGAGAACATGGATGTGATTGAGATGGTCAGACATCTCAAGAATAAGTTCTAAGATCAGGCAAGATAGGAGAGATACGATGTCTCCAAGGAATTATTCAAGTGCAACATTACAGAAGGAGATCCAGTAGGTCCTCATGTATTAAATCTCATTTGGTATGTGGAGAACCTAGCTAGAATGGGATTCCCCTTGGGTCAAGAGTTGGTCAATGATGTGATTCTGCAATCCCTTCCAGAGTAATATAGTCAGCTTGTAATGAACTACAACATGAACGACTTTGACAAGTTGTTGATAGAGTTGTTGGGCATGATGAGAATAGCTGAGATACAAATGAAGAAAGACAAGTCCAAGTCTGTGATGATGATCAACAAGACAAAGTGGAAGTCTAAAGGCAAAGGAAAAGCTAACAAGAGTTCGAAAGTTAGTCATAAGCCCAAGTTTTCATATCTCAAGGAAAAGGGAGGAGTGAAGAAAAGAGGCGATTGTCACCATTGTCACCAGCACGGACATTAGAAAAGAAATTGTCCTCTCTGGTTAGAAGAACTGAAGAATAAGAAGGAAGGTGTTGAGGCCTCGACTTCCGGTATAAATGTTTAAGATAAATTTGATTGCTTCTTCTTGGTATATGATATGAGATAGAGATTTGACATACTTGATGTGCAGGATCTGACAAGAAGTGTAAAACTTTATGAAAGGAAAAACATGGACAAGGTGGAGCAAGAGTTGTTGAAGGTTTAATCTACATTTAAATTTAACTTAACCTAATGTGCATGTAATAGAGTTAGTTGAGATGCTATTTTATAATGCCAATAAATAGAAACATTTACTTTATGCATCTTGTATGACAAGGATGGTAAATCAATAAAATGTCTTGTTAATGTTTCTATTTCAAAAAGGAAAGGATCTTGTATGGAAATGCCCAAACATTTAAATGGTCCTTGTATGAAAGAATCTTGAGATGAATGTTTATAAAGTTGATACCAAAGGATTATAATTGATAGATCAAAATAATCATTAGCAATAGTCTCCTTGCATTTATTCATAAGAAATGCATATCTAGAATATATATTGATGTTAATCTAGGCTCCCTTGTTTGATGAACCTAAGGAGAGATGCAAGTCTTAATTACACACAACTTGACATCACATCCTTTAGTTAAAGTAGTGGGAGGATAAGCTTTCCACTAGACCTCATACACATGATGCATGAAGATCTTATGGAATGAATGCTATAGATAGGTACTTATACTTCATTTCATTTGCTCGTAATATGAAGATACGTACTCAGTAAAATAGAATTTGTTGAAGTGTTCAAGAAGAACACTAAATGAAATATAACATTGATAAAAGTATTAAGAAATTTAGATGAGATCAGACATTGAGATACTTTACATCAATACCTTGAGAACCTTCAAGATAGAATTGTGATAGTGTGTCACAAGTCAATTTCATCTGAACATGATGATGTGTTAGATTAAAAAATTATACCATAATGGGTCATGATATAATTATTAATTATTCTAATTTTCTTATATCATCATAAATATATATCTACCACTAAAAGATGTACCGTCAGAATGGTTTATAAGACATCATACATGATATGATATGGGAATGTCCCAATATGTCTATAGAATTGAAACATATATTGAGAAAATAAGTTTCTTGAAAATGTTTATCCACAAACCATAATTGATGAATATTGCTATTAATCCCGATCCAATAACAAAAATATTTTTTTGATAGGATAACTGAGTTCCTAAAGAATCAATGGGACTAAAAGTAGACCTTGAAATGTTCGAGGTCAACAAAGAGGTAAAATGAGAACCAGGAGAAATACAAATTGTTGTGGAATCTCAAATTTTTCATGTGACACAGAACAAGATAATTGTAGTAAAATACATATAATATTGGAGGATTGTGAACCCAAAAAATCAGACAGGTTGGTCATAGGAAGATGAGCCAACTAATCAACTAGAAGCTATTAAGAACCAAAATCTAAGAAATAGCTCAAAGCCATTATGGGGTTCGTGTAAGCTAACAAGCTAGGACCTTGCTAGTACCGCCTAAAGGGGTAATACCTAAAGCTTGCAATAGGGTCTTGTAGCAAAGACCTGCATGGACAACATAAAAGGACAAATTGGTTGAAAAGATTTTTTTTTAAGTTCAAGTTGTTGAATGTGGTAGAAATATTTTTACCAATTGCCATGCTTGTTGTCATAATTAAAATAGACTATGAGATTTGACATATGAATATGAAATTGGATTCCATAAAAGGAATATATGAGAGGATGTGCATGTGACACAACCTAAAAGCTTTTATAACTTCATGAATGTAAATAAAGTTTGTAAACTACAAAGTTCGATTTGGGATTGAAACAAGCATCTCATAAATGGAGATATTTTGCTTGACAAAGATAGTCAAAGAGTTTGAATTGAATCAAGATATAAGATGAAATCTACAATTACAAAATATTTAGTGGGAGCATATATAAATATTCCACATATGATGAGGAATAACCTCTCAATATTGAGAATATTGAGTACGGGCAGGAAGACACCTTCAACAATGAAGGATTAGGTGAAACATCCTATGAGATAGGGATCAAGACCTATAGAGTTAGTTCTTGAAAGTTTCACAATGTAAGTATAAGCACATACATTAGCAAGTGGTTGAAAGAGTTTAACGAGTAAGGATTCAGTGAGAGAGAATCTTTATTACTCTCTCATGAACCATTTGTTCCTATTATTATGAAGAATGGAAATATCATTAATAAGATGTCATATGATGGATCTATCATGAATTCTATAAATGTACTTATCCCATATAATCTTGTTTGTACTTGACATACAATATGATATTGAAATCCAATCAGGATTGTTTGAATGTCATTAAGGATATCCATTAATACTTATGAAGTACTTAAGGATAATTTGCTAGTCAATAGGGATAGCAATTAGAGGAAGAGTTGGGTGTAAAGGGATACATCGATGCAAGATTCTGAAATGACAAAAGTGATCACAAATAAAATATGTTTCATTTAAAGAAAATGATATCGTTAGTTAGAAGGGTTCAAAATAATGGCTATTAATTCTATTCTACAATAGAAGTCAAGTATGCTTGTGTTATGAACACAAGGTAGATATTGCATGGATCTAGAAGTTCATATGATTGATTTATAGATGTTCCAACCATTGATGACTCAGTAGAGATACTTTGACAATAATGGAGCCACGTTTTGGACATAGAATATAAGATACCATATTACAGCAATTTCATCTCATAGTGAAAAGATAAGAAATATGTAATTTACAGACTAGCAAAAAAATTTGATAACCCGTTGGCTTAGCGCTTGTGTAGCAGAAACATGGTGGACATGTTTAGATAACTAAAAATGAGATCGTGGGTGATTGGCTCTAAGTGAAGTGGGATTCTGTGGGTAAGGTATGCCATGGAGCCAATCATATGATTGTTGAAATGTCAGATTACATGAAGGATTTGATTAATATTAATAAATATAGAGGTAAGCTTCCAAATTCATCATGTTTCACTAAGTTATGAGATAATGAGGAAACATTATGAATGTCTAGAGAATGATGTTTACTCAATGACATAATTTTTCAAGTACATGACTTGAACGATGAGATCATACAGATGTTAGGAGTAGACATATACATTCACTATCTCCCTGATCAGTTGTTACTGTGGAAGGTGTATAGACAGTCCTGACACATAAGATCAGACTGTGAGTTGGTTGACAGAATCTCATTAGTCATGATATGGAAATATTAAACCAAGCACATGGATACATGTTAGGGAACAATGTATCATAAAGATCCACCTCGAGAGTGACACATGGAAGCCACCTTTAGTGGTCATAGTCATCTCTTATAGTGAAGGTGGTGATTGTAGTTCTTAGACTTGAAGTCACTACACCCATCACATGTCGATGGCCATACTTTGACATCATCAAACATAATCCTAAAATACGGGTTGCTATAAAGGTGATGATTGGGTAGCTTTGACGCATGGGGGCTGACTATGAGTAATGTAGATGTAATTTGTCCCTCCTACTAGAGTTTGATATCCTGGCCACTAGATAAGAAATACTGAGAAATGCATGTTCATGCACATGTGAATCAATATATGATATGTATATCACATTATCTCAGACATTCTACTCTTGGATCAAGAAACTTGGATTGAATGTCAAGAGGATGAGGATTACATGCATTGAGTTCATTCTGCATATCAAAGATAAAGAAATTATACAATCAGTGGAACACCTTACACAGATTGTAGGTTGTAGTTGTTCTCCAACTTTCCATTCCATTGGGTAGCATTGATGTGTGACTAGGCACTTATATCTGCTTGTGATGTAATAAGTTAGTTATGGACATTTACTAACCATGTGATATGGGACCTATAGGGTCACACATATATGAACTCATATAGAAGAGGAGTTTAATCTTGAAAGATGATTAGATTGATTACTTGAGTGTTTAGGTATTCAATTCAAGAAATAGATTAGTTGACAGGACTATCAACTGAATGGTCATAGAGTGATATGATTGTTTGGAGTATTAGAGGATCATCTCAAGTGTTGAGACAGTCATTTGGAGAGTCAGGATAATTGGAAATGAATTGGATAGAGTTCTGCACAAATAAGGCACCAACCGATTGGCTCACTGGGTGAACCGATCTGCTCACTAGAGTGAGATGAATGATTCACCTACTGAACTGATCGCCTTAGCAGAGTGAGACGACTGGTTCACCTATTGAATCGATCGACTCAGTTGGTCTGGAGGACGGTTCTTGTAACTTTCCCAAATTAGTGAGAAAGTTTGATAGATTCCATTTCTCAATTCTATTGATGCAATGAATTAATGCTCAAATTAATTAGGAAATTATTTTTCCAAATTCATGTGTGATTGGGAAACTACAAAATGACCATATCACTGAGCAAAATGACAGTCTTACATTCCAGTTGACTTGCTCGGTTGACAACCGATCAGTTGGTCAGTCGTAGGTTGTGAAAATTCAAGATCTTTCGGCCCCTTCCAATCCCACACAGATTGGGAACACAAACCCCAATCCCTCCTATAAATAGAGGAGTATTGGGGGCTTCCCATAATATAACTCGATTGCCTATGAAAATTGTTGTCCTCTCTAGTTGTGATAACCAATAAAGAGTCCGAGAAAGTCCTACCTGCTAAAGGGAGGGACAGCGAGGGAGAAACAATTGTGGAAGAGCAAGTTGTTGACTAGTACACCAACGGGAGGGACAACTCCTTCCTATTTATTCTACTAGTACAACATGAGTTCTAGTTGGTCTATGTGGACTACTATAGAGGTAGGATTTCTTTAGCTATTTCTAGGAGGGCAAAGTCAGCTTACAATTCGTGATGAGACTACAGGAACCATTGCAGAAGTTGTCATGTCAGTTGTCTATAGTGAAGACCAGGAGCTGCATAGACATTGTCCAAGACAAACTAGAACATAGTCACACTACAACAAGTTGTTGTCACTGGACTTGCTCTAGGACTAGGTATAAACTCATTAAACCATCCTTCCTATTTCATAGTAGTTGATGTGATCTTTTTGTTATGGGGAATACATATAGATAAAATTTTGTTTCCGCTTCCTATCATTGTGCCTGTATATCCCTATAGTGTCAAGAGTTGAGAGCACCAAGAGGACATGTCCCTCAAAGCCATGGCCATGAAAACACACATGCAAGAGGATCATTAAAATCTATGTGGTGTAGCGACCACTTAGGCCCTCACCTCATCTTGGTCGTAGCAAAACACATGGTACTGGCCATAATACAAACCATCCTAGGTATAGGTTGCAACACAACCAACCAAGGTCACAACACACTCCACATGAGCAAACCTTAGACACCAACACAAAGAAAAAGGCATCAAGGTCGCTACAAACCACAACCAAAGAAGGTGTGTCAGTCGAAGCACAACAAGAAGACTCACACACATATGTCACTACACTCAAGCAACACACAGGGTCGACACCATCATCCATGAAACCCTAGCTCAACATACATGATACTACCTCATCAACCAAGGTTCAACAAGGTGCCCCTAAGCATCACTCTCTCTCATGGTGCTAAGTCACAAAAGTCACAACTTACATGTGACAAATTTCAGGATATACCCTCAACATAGGTAAATTGCAACTTGGACCAAAACAAGCATAACTAGCTCAAACATCAGCCAATTAGGACCATATCGAAAACATAAACTTGTTGCATGTTATTAAGGTGCATTATATGATCAGAATAAGGTTTAAGAATCTTATTAAGCAAATCAAACATAATCAATCACTAAGCTAGGTCAGGGATCTTACAACCATAAACGCCTAACAAGGATTTCGCTCCCAAAATCCTAAATGAAAATAGACGGGTACTTCCTACGCATATCATCCTTAAGCTCCCACGTGACTTCCTCCATGCCATGGTGATGCCACAAAACCTTAATCAAAATTATGTACTTATTATTCAACTTATTGATCCTCCTATCAAGGATCAACACATGACCTTCCATATAGGACACATCCTTATCCAACTTAACCTCCACTGGCTACAAAACCAACTCAGTGCTAGGGTGACACTTCCTCAACATCAAGACATGGAACACCAGATGCAACCTATGCAACTTAGCTGGTAGCTCCAACTTATAAGCCACTTTTCAAAGACGTTCCACCACAAGGTAAGGTCCCATATACCTAGGAGACAACTTACCCTTCTTCCCAAACCTCAGCATGCCTTTCCAAGGAGAAACCTTGAGATACACCATGTCTCCCACTTGGAACTCCAACAGTCTATGACAATTATCAGCATGAGATTTCTGTCTATCTTGGGCTTCCTTCAACTTCTTATGTATCATCTTAATCGTTTCTATCTTCTATTACACAAGCTCAGGACCCAGAAGATGATATTCACTGGTCTGATACCAACACAATAAAGATTTTTAAAAGTTTCCCATACAAAGCCTCATATGATGCCATGCCAATACTCCTCTGATAGCTATTATTGTATGCAAACTCAATCAAACTGGGATGTATATCCCAACTGCCCAAAAACAACAAGACACATGCTCTCATTGGATCTTCCAAAGTCTATATCATCATATCAGAATGTCCATATTTTTATGGGTGAAATGTTGTACTGGTAAACTGAGGACCTCAATTGCGTACACATGGTTGTATGCAAACACTCCTAAAAGTGATTGGTAAACTGAGGACCTCTATCTAACATGATGGTAAGTGGAATACCATGCAAACAACATCTCAAGAAAATAGAAGAGATAAAGTCTAATTCCACATCTCTGAGGGGCACTGAGTATATGGTGGGAGGCATTGTTGTGTTATCTAGGCCACCTGCCAGAAGTGTTGAAGATAGAGAATTATGGTTTCTTGTTGATTGATTCAGAGTCATGAGTGGTGAGTCAAACTGGGAGATCAGAAAGGTTTTGAGGCCTAAGAAGTGCATCCCAAAGGTCAGGTAAGAAGGAAGGGCCTAATGTATGAAGATAATCCTACTGCTACAACACATTGACATACCACTAATGTAGTCTATTTCCCCCCCCCATGAGTGAGACTATCTCATCAACATAAACAAGTACAAGCTTATTTGTTGTATATGTTGTCTTTACATGAAGGAAGTACACTGACTTGGTCAACCTATAACCAATCACCCATTCGAAATCATGGCCTTTGGCTTTTCTAAGAAGTCCAACCACAAAGTCCATCGTGACATGATCTCATTTCCACTGGGGTATATGCAATAGTTGTAAAGTCCATGTAGGATTATGATGCTTTACCTTAACCTATTTACACATAGGGCACTTTTCCACAAACTCAGCCACATCATGCTTCGAACCAAGCCACCAATAAAGATCCATCAAATTATGGTACATCTTGGTACTACTTGGATGCATAGCATACATCAAAGAGTGAGCCTCTTCCTAAACCAATTTCCTTAGATCATCTACATCAGGTACCATGGCTCTATCATGGAAACATATTATCCCATCCTCTGACTCATGGAAGCCATCATGCTTCTCACTGCCAAACTCTGCTCAGATCTATTGAATCACAGTATCATCACGTTGTGCATCTCTAATGTGTTGCCTTAATGTAGTCTTTACTTGTAACTGTCCCAATAGTCCTTCTAACAAGGACACCTCCAACTTTACATTCATTTGACATAAGGAGGCCAAAATGTCTATTTTATGGCATACCAAAGAGTATAGAAGTGCCTTGTCAATAGATGATGACAAGGAAGACTTCCTGCTCAAAGCATCTACCACCATGTTCACCTTCCCTGGATGGTAGTCTATGGTGCAATTATAATCCTTGATCAACTCCATCTAGCATCTTTGCCACATGTTCAACTCCTCCATCAAGAAGATGTACTATAAATTCTTATGATCAGTGAAGATCTGACACTTCTCGCTATGAAGGTAGTGTCTCCATAACATCAAAGCATGGACCATCGCATCAAGCTCCATATCATGTGTTGGGTAGCTCTCCTTATATTTCTTAAGTTGTCTATGAAGAAAAAGAAATCATGTTCTTATCTTGCATCAGCACGCAACCCAAACCATTATTCAACACATCATAGAAGATGATATAGCCTTATTCTTTCTTTGGAAGAACCAACACTGGTGTTCTAGTCAAATTATCCTTTAAAATATGGTACAAATGCTGACACTTGTCAGACCAGACAAACGGAACAATTTTCTTTTTCAACTTCGTTAGGGATAATGCCACTATACTAAAGTTCTAGATAAACCTCCTGTAATAGCCATCTAACCAAAGGAAACACTGAATCTCTATCGGTGTCTTCAGTTTATCCCAGTCTAACACAGACTGAACCTTTTTGGGATCCACACGCACACATTTTTGCAGATATCACGTGCCCAAGGAAAGACACCTCCTTCGTCCAGAACTCACACTTGATGAACTTAGTGTAAAGCTTGTGATGTCTCAATAAGGTCAACGCCTACTACAAATGTTGTTCATGCTATTGACTATCTTGTGAGTATATCATGGTGTCATCTATGAATACCACAATGAACTAGTCAAGATAAGGTCAAAACACCCTATTCATCATATCCATGAACATTGTTGGTGCATTGATTAGCCCAAATGACATAACCACAAACTCATAGTGGTGATATTTTGTCCTAAACACTAACTTGGGTATGTCATCCACCTTGATCCATAACTACTGGTATCCTGACCTCAGATCCATCTTCGAGAACACCATGGCACCCTGCGACTGGTCAAGCAGATCATCTATATATGGCAAAGGATACTTGTTCTTGATTGTCACCTTGTTCAACTACTAGTAGTCGATGCACAACCTCATGGATCCATCCTTATTATTAAAAAACATCATTGGATCACTCCAAGGGGACGTGCTCGGTCTGGTAAATCCCTTCTCAAGCAACTCCTGCAATTTCTTCTTCAACTGTTGCATCTCAGCTAGTTTGATTTTTTATAGTGTTTGCGCTATCGACTGTGTACCGATACTAACTTCATCTCAAAATCAATCACTTGAGGTGGAGGAACATCGGGAAACTCCTTAGGAAACACATCCTCAAACTCATGAACAACTGGAACTTCTTGGATACTAGGACTCCTCACCTTGGTATCCACCACACATGTCAAAAATGCCTCACATCCCTGTCTCATCAGTCTCTCCGTTGTCATAGTTGACACCAGACATGTCATAAGAATCTTCCATTCTCCTTGGAAGATCCACAAAGAATCTCTGTCACAAAAACCCACCACCTTGGTACTACAGTCCAAGACCACCTGATACTTCTCCAAAGTATCCATTTGAATATCACATCAAATCTATGTATGTCAAGTGGTATAAGGGCCACTTGAATGTTGTGTCCTGAGAAAAAAAGAACGTAGGATGGACGCACCTCCCACAACTCGAAGAAACCAACCAAAGGGGTTTATAAGCAAAGGCTATTTGATCTATGACTAACATGCAATGAACAACTAGCTCTCACTTATCTAATGATAAAAGAGTGTGTCACACCTGAGTCAACCAAAATAGATATAAAGCAAGATGCAAATATATAAGAACGAAATAAATCCTTCTGACCTACCACAACCTGAGGGTTGACTACTCCTTTTGGATGGCTCATAGCATAGAATCACATTGTTTCCCATTGTCATCTGTGATCTCTGCTAGCCTGCCAAGAGGAACTAGCCCATTATACCTGCCCGCATCATCGGCCTCCACCATTGTTGAACTATTATTGTTGTGACCCTTGTTGACTCTGTCTCGTCTATTGTATCACCTCATCATCCTTCATAGGACATGCCCACCTTAGATGTCCTACCTCCCCACACTTGTGGAAAGTGTGGGTCTCGTGTTGTGGCCTAAGTAGCCTCATCACTGACACTGATGTCGCACTGTGAGCTTCTATTGGTGGAAAATTTCAACCTCTACCCCTACTTGGCAACCAGTGAGAATGGACCACCGACCTCTGTTGTGATTTAGGTGTTGAAAACCTAAGCTTCTTAAAGCATCTATAAGATTGTCCTTAAAACTGTGTTGGTCTCTTCTCGACATTCTCCTCATGTTTCTCTACAATTGATCGTTCTATCCTTCTGATAGATTCCACAAATGTGGAAAAACAGTCTTGGCTCTATAAAGCTAACATTGTCATTGTCAACTCTAAACTCAAATATTTCTCAAAATGTTGAATTCTCTCCTTAACTGTAATAGGCATACGTGGAAAAAACCTCAACATTTCCTTGAACTTTTCCGCATGCTCGTTGATCGTCATGGATCCCTACTATATCTTCTTGAACTGGGAGATCTTATCATCCAGATAGGTCTCCGAGAAGTATCAACTCACAAACTCCCACCAAAAATCTTCCCAACTAACCACCACTCCAGGCCTCTTCTCCTCCTTGATGGCCCACCAATGGCCAGCACTCCCCTTCAATAGGTACATTGTGTGCTTCACCTTATCCTCTTTAGGGATATTGAGGATCTTGAAGGCCTACTCCAACTTGGTCAACGACATCTCAACATTTGTTGAATCTAACATACCCACATACTCCAACGCTCCAACATGTCAAAGCCTCTCAAAGGTCTTCCCAAAACCCTAGGATTCTGTATTGGGGATAGTTGCCCTAGCTTGGGGTACAAGAATTCTATCCACCATATGTGTCATCATGGCCATAAATTGTCCAAAAATAGACTATAAAAGTAGGGTTGGTCACAGTTGTTCGATCAAACTGAGGCACCTTAGGCACTCCATAATCTCATTCCTGCCTCCTGGCACCACCTCCTAGTGCAGCAACACTACTCTCTGCATGTTCATCGTGTTCTCTAGACATATCTTTTCTTCTCTTCTTCTTCTTCTGCATAAGCAAAAGTTACCATTAAATATGTCAGATGACATGAGAATAGACACAAACCCTAGTCATATGTCCCTATAGACTCATCGAGCATAGAGCTCTGATACCAACCAATATGTGACACATCGATCACAACAACATGAGATCACTCAAAACAAAATGGGGAACTAACACTAAACATCTATATAACCATGAAATAAGGTAAATTAAAACTAATTTTATATAACCACAAAAATGAAAACATATTACCTTTAAGTCCACAGAACTATACTACTTGTATTATATAACATGCCAAAAGATATTACATATCATTGTTCAGTGGCTATGTTGCCACAATCCTGTTACATATGACAACTTGTTCTCAAATACAAGCCATATATGTACAACCATGGCACACTACCAAAACCTTGTATTGATGTACAAAATATACAAAATACCCCCAATGACCTAAGAGTACATGGACAATACATAGGACTCTACTACAAATCACTAGCACCATATCCAACCTTCAATAGCTACTGATATTCTTTCTTCTCAGTCTCAAGTGCACGATCTCTATATTATCATGCATGACCACCTAAAATATGTGGAGATTCATAGGGTGAGACCTACGTCCCAACGAGAGATATAACTCTTCACCAACAACTATTATAAGCATAGATATACTAAAGAAATAAGATAGCACTATTATCATGATGAGCAGATTTAGCTAAATGATATAATTAAATTTAATAACATAGATTAGGTAGTTTAAGCATCTACAACTGAGCAATAGAACATTATATACTTTTAGAAGGAATATGAAGAACATGTATAACTGTTATCAACTAAATAGTATAAGAAAAACGTCAAGGGGTTATCCAATGTGAATCGTGTTTGACCCTAAGAAATTATACTACACGGTTCTATTATGTCTTTTATCATGTCCTGAGGAGATGAGGTATAATATTCATGCTCTAATTGACCACTACTAATTCAAAATTAGTGTCATACAAGATCTAGGGGAGACAAACTCCTATGATCTCCCACACCCTCGGTTAGTCTGAGACCACCGCAAGGACATATAGAGTCCAACTGCAAAACAACCTAGTTTGCCTTGGTATATAGGCACAATACTAGTGAAAATTGAGTAACAACTACATCCTCACTCCTATCAAGGTTTGATTGCATCCAACCTCAAAAATATATCATATATGTACTAAATTACATTATCTAAGATATGGCCTCAACTGTTATCCTGCCAGGGTATAACTGTAGCCATACCTATGAAAAATGCATTTACTCAATAGTATACGACTCCAAGATTCCACTAAGGGAGAACCCATTTCACCATCCAACAAATAATGACATTGAAGATGGATCTATGGCATAGGAAAACTACATGATTAGGGTTTCACTTGATTAGTTAAGAAAATTGGGTGTCTTTTTCCATAAATCAAGTTTCAATATACAAACCCTAAACAAACTCTACAAAGATAAGGGTATGTTGCAACATAATAAGATATAAAATGTATAAAGTATATAGTTGTCACATCATCTCATGATACCACTTCCATTCAAGGCCATCATCATTATCATTATCATTTTGGGCTAATCATCCCTCTTATTAAACCTAGGAACATACAAAATATTTTGTAGCTTTAGGACTTCCACAAAAGTGAACTTCATGTCCATACATCCAAAAGTATCAATATGTTCTAAGGATGTATCATAACCCCAGGATATCACAAAAATTGTATTTTCTTGATATGTGAAAAAATAAGAACAATCATAACATAGATGAGATACATCACCAAAATCCATTGACCAATTATCATGCAAAGATTTTTTAACATAGAAAAGGATGTGTTTGTAACCTCATATTCACTAGGATATGAAATCCCAACTTTACATAAACCAATTAGTTGAAAAATTCCATAAGCAAGAACATGGATCTTATCATCGTATTGTTAACTATTAATTGTCAGGAGTCAATATTTTTAATAAAATTCTTAGTTTTCTTCTAGTTTGACTGAGAACTAATATTGAATATCCAAAAATCATCTTGGTTGATTAAACTGATTGTAATAGAAGTAAAATTCAAACCAAATTAAGAATTGATTGATAATTGAAAGAACCACAGTTGATTAGGGTTTCAACACCACTACTGGCATTCACTCACTTGCATCAAACTATCACTCATATGGATATTATATTAGAGCCAAGAATTTTCAAATCCTCGTGGCTTAAGGAGATTTCAAGTATGAATATCACCAAATGCTAGATTTTGTGTTTCCACTGATCCATTTCCCTAGATACCACCCATCCAAAGTTCTTAGTTCCAACTGATAAAGATCTAAATTAGATTAGTAGATAAAATAGTTGGTTAATCAATTAGAACTATACTAGGGTAATATAGGATCAGATAGAGGGTATAAATGATGGACTAGATGTTAGGTGGTCATCTCATGATTAGCTAACCAACTAAGTGAATGTCAGGTTTATTATAACCCCTAGGAGATCAACTAGAGACACTAGACGATTGCTTATTGTGTAACCAATTGACAAATATGATTAGTTTATTTGCTACTTTTTGATAGAATTTTTTGGAACTTTCTAAACCTTTTAGCTTGTCGATAGCAAGTCCTCAAGTATTGATGAAAATGTAATATGTGGCTCTTTATTTTTTGAGTTTTATTTGAAAACCCTATGTTTTGTCTTCCTTATTTAAAGGGACATAACATGCATGATTTGGGTTACACGTTGGACACACTAGATGCCCTAGCTATCATCACCCAAAGGGGGAGAGAGGGTCAGCAAGAAAAGTCTAGTATGTCATCAAGAGGCAACTCCTTTTCGGTGGCTCAACCAATAGGGTGTGAAATTCTCAATCATTTGCATGGATGGCATACACATGAAAGTGCCAAGAAACTATGTTAGGAGAAGAATAAACCACCATTTGTGCACCACAATAGGAGACACATGTCACTGTCAAGGAGAACATCATTGGATTTGTCCATGACAAGGTATTCTTTATGCCCCTCTTTGTGAATATGTCACTATAGAATGAGATCCGCCCATGGAATTCTGGGATTTTTTTTTGCTAAACAAAGCATGTCGCCTCCCAAAATTTTAATAGTGGTAAGAGAGCCATGTTATTCTATGACATATTTATATTTCAACAGATATGCTTGAATATGTTTTATGTGGTGTGTGTAGTTGTATAAGATACAAACATAACAATAATTAATATGCATATCTTGTAAATCATTCATATATATTGCATATGATTGATTATGCCTAACATATGTGGATGAATAGGTAAAAGTTGGTATTTTTGTGCAAGGAATGTGGCATTTTGTAGTCCTACTAGATGCATTCTCCTTAAGAATCCAAGAGGGGAAGCATCATGTTGACCCACACCCACTAATAGGGCAACAAGATCCCGTCACAAGGGTGCTTCCCCTACGTATCCCTCCTTATTTAAAAGGTGTCAAACAATATTTTATAAGGGTAGTCTTGTATGAATATAAATTTGCAATTTTAATATATATATATATATATATATATAATACAACCATAAATGTCGCATTTGAAAATATTTTGTTTGGTGGATATTTGCATGGTTATTGTTAAAGACCCTCGTTATTTATTTGGGTATATTTTGAATAATATTGGATTACTTTTTGTTGTACATGTATTTGACCTACATACCTAGCTTCACCTTTTTTATTCCACATGTAATATTTGTATTCCTTCTAAACTCCTCAATTGTAAGTCAGTGTCTTCCTTTATACATATGATAACATGAATACTAGATATAACTACCTTTTCTTATGGAAGTCTCTACATAGCGAGGAAGACTTAAAGATCCAACTTTGAGGATCATCCATGGATCAAAATGATGTAGGAATAATGTAGTTATACATGAGAGTTTACATCTTGGTGATGATTGAGATGAAGTGGCCTTAAGTGAACAACAAGCCTTATGTCTTCAAAGGATTGCATAATTATGGCCATAGACAAGGTTGTTATGTTGTGATTTGTGGATATGATGTGTATGTGATGCATATTATAAGTATGTGGTGTTTGACTATGCATATGTATATAAATTATACACCTCAAATACAATATTCAATTTAAGATTTCTTTTAATAAGCACAAACATGATATCCTTAATCAATGAGTGTGGGCATGCCAAAGCATTAGCAAGTTTCTTGTCCACCTTGGTGATATGTGATAATAGATATGTGGTTCTACAGAAGTAGGGCACATAATTATCATTTTGGACTTTGGGTTGGATTTAACTAAGTGACTGTAATAGGGTTTAACACCTAGATATACATATGTGGTGTATATTTCATATAATAAGTATGAAATAGATTTGTTTGTCCATCTATCTAAAAGTCGCATTCAATGTTATTGGCAAGAATTGCCTACCTATATAGTTAACATGTGGGTAACCATCCAAAGCTAACACAAGACTTGATGATCTACAGATCTTGGCCTCCTAGAAGGATGCTCACTTATATCTTACAAATTAATCATGAGGGTTGTTCACTTGAGTTATAATAGTGGTAGAAATATTTTAATCAGAAGCCTACCTAATATCCATAAACTTTCCAATTAATAATTTGAATGTTGTATTTTTTTATAGATCAAATGGTAAAAAACAACCACTTTTTTGGGACCGGTCCTTAGAAAATAAATTTTGAATTCAAATAATTCCTCAAATGGAACATGAGTTTAAGTATTGTTCTCTCCCATGAGTGCAAACTCTATGCCCTAGATACACCACTACCGCATGAACCAGCTCCAAATTCACCTTGGGTAGAAAGGGGGCTTATCAAAAGCATATCAATGACACCATACACATTAAATGGCTCATGTTATGTTCCACGATCCATGATCTTAAAAACAAAAATGAGATTATGAATGCTTTAGATACGGTTGAGCAAATCAAGAATATGTTATTAAGCAATATAGATAAGAGAGGTATGATGTCTCCTAGGCATTGATTAAGTGCAATATAATAAAGGGCGACCCAGTTGGGCCTCGTGGGCTCAAGATTATTGGGTATGTAGAAAGACTATTATTTACCTTAGGCTAATAGTTATCCATTGATGTGATCTACAATCATTTCTAGAATCTTATAGTCAATTTGACATGAATTACAACTTGAACATTTTGTTAAACTAGTATCATATTTGAACAACATGTTGAGAACAATTGAAACTCAAATGAAGAAAGGCATGTACAAGTTTGTGTTAATGGTTAACAAAGGAAAAGGAAAGTTTAAGGGAAAAGGCAATCCAAGATTATAAGTCTAGCCAAAAGTATAAGTCCTCAATTCTAAAAGTAAAAGGAGGAGTGGGAAATTAAGGAAATTGTCACCATCATGGACATTGGAAAAGAATTTTACCTCTCTACCTAGAGGAACTGAGGAAGAAGTAAGTAGGAGATTGAGATCTTCACTTTATGTATATATGACGTAGAGGTAAATTTATATGCTTCTTCACCATGTGTATTTGATATTGGATGTGGATATCATATATGTTCTAACATGCATGATCTAGGAAGATATAGACCCTAACAGAAGGAAGAGGTGGATCTATGTGTTTCTCATATATAAAAGTTGTTACCTAGGAAGTAGGCATCTATTTTTTAATTTTCTCAATGACCCTATAATAGAGTTAAATAATCGATATTGTACACATTCAAAAAATGGGGACATTAATTACATCTCTCATTAGGACAAGAATGGTTTAAATTTTCTATAAAGAATGGTCGATGTTATATTGACAAAAATGAGATCTTTTATATTAATACTTTGATGTATTATGGTATATTTTAGATCCTAAGAAAATCATCTATAGAATAAACACTAAGAATATTAAACTCTATGAGTTAATCAGAAAATATCTCTAGAATCTTTGTTCATGCCACTTAAATGAGAAGCACAGTTATAAACTCCATATGGAGGAACATATATACTCATTTGATTTTGAGTCAATAGAGACATGTGAATATTCTTTATTTGGAAAATGAAAAAATCACATTAATTGGTAACACTGAGAGAATGAGTGAATTACTATGACCCATACATATTGATGTATGTAGATCCTTTGGCACAAATTCTAGAGGTGGATATAAGTATTTCATAACATTATTCGGTGACCTCAGTAGATATGGATATGTATATCCAATGAAACACAAGTCAAAGTTCATTGAAAAGTTCAAAAAATTCATGAATGACGTCAATAGTAAACTTTGCATGAATATTTAAGTACTTCGATCAGATCAAGGTGGAGAATATTTAAACCAAGGATTTAAGGCTATTCTGATAGATTGTGGTATTGTATCACAATTGAATCAACTGGTATACTACAATATAATGGTGTATAAAAAAGAAGGAATCACACCTTATTATATATGGTACATTCTATGAGAAGTTTAGATAGTCTTCTATCATCCTTCTAAGGATATATTTTATAAATTGTAGAATTTACACTTAGTTGTGTACCTCAAAAATTGGTTCAAAAGACACCTTATGAGATATGAACTAGGAAGCATCCCAATATGTATTTCATGAAGATTTGTGGATGTATAAATTATGTCAAGAAATAGTTTTCTATAAAAGCTTGAACCTAAATCGAATTAATTTAATTTTGTTGGATATTCTAACTAAATAAATGGAAATTATTTATATATTTCATCTAAAAACAAGGTGTTTGTTTCCACACTTGTTGTATTCCTTGAAAAATAATTTAACTTTAGAGGAAACATTAGGAGGAACAAGACAACATTGAACTTATGGATGAACACACGGTCGAAGAAGAACTAAAAATTGTTGTGGGATCTCAAATTTCTCATGTACCAAAAAAACCTCATAGGTCTAGTTGGACACACATGGAGCCAGATATATTTGGGTTTTTTGTGACTCAATAAGGTAATCTGTTGGTAATGGATATTTACAAGCCAACACCATACAATGAGACAATTGAAGGACCAAATTTTAAGAAGAGGCTTGAGTCCATAATATCTGAGATTGACTCCATGTATACCAACAAGATATGGACCATGGTGCATCCACCTAAAGTGGTAAAAGACATTGGGTGTGAATGGGTCTTTAATAAGAAGATCAACATGGATGGAAATCTACAAAGATATAAAGGGGATTTGTTGAAAACATGTTCCATAAGATTTATGATGTACACATCTAAATCCATCAAAATCATGCTTTTTGTTGAAATTTATCAGGACTATGAGATTCAACAAATGGACGTTAAAATAAAATTCCTTAATGGGAATTTGCTTGAGGGTGTATCTGCAACATATGCAATGTAGATGTTTTTTTTGGTCACCTACCTAGGTATATTTTCTAAACATTCCATTCTTATTTATTTTCTTTAGGATTTATTTTAGTCCTCTATGACCTATATTACATGGTGATTTTATTCTTACTTTTAACCTAGACTCATTAGTGTATAATATATGTCAATGTGCACATGTTGACTTAAATAAGGCAATAATACTTGGGCGGTGAATAAATGTGTTTGAATATTTGGTATTTTCCACACTATATATATAACAATTTAATATTTTCTTATTCAAACCACCCATTTGTTTAAGGTAAAATGGGCATCTCATTTATTCAAAATAGGCTTGATCCATGTACATGTTGTATAGATCATCAAAAGGTGCAATACATAAATGATTATGTGGTAATTCATTAGCCTTACTAAACAGTTAGTGAGCCAACTTATTACCATCCCTCTTTACATGTTTTGATGAGATACTCAAGAATTGTTTACTCAACTCTTGCATATCATGGGCAAAAATCCCCAAGAGACCTCTTTCTTCATTGTTCCCATGAATTACGATGATGGCTAGTAGAGATTTAGATTCAACAATAAGCCTTTGTGTACCTCTTTTGATCGCCTTTTGCACACACCATATAATAACTTTATCCTCCATTATAGCAGCATCAACCAACTATGATGTAGAGTTGTGATTGGTTAGTAGCAAGTGACCACTCGCATCCCCAAATGCAAGAATCCCAACCCACTCAATTGGTTACTTCCATATGTAGTGTATGTGTTTTCCTTCACATAGTGTTCATGTGTCTTCATCCACTGTGATCCTCTGTGGCACTAGAGGTATCATCCTCTCACAATCAGAATGCTACTTTATTTTTGATAGTAAAAAATCAGTCAAAGGTATCACGGCACTAGACCTTCTATCTTGTTCCTCACAATGTTGAAAACAAGCTTGTTCCTCTTATCCAAGTCATTCATAATCTCATTGTCACCTTTTCTAGTTTTTCCTACATTAGTTTGTTAAATTCCTCATAGTAGAAAGTGTTGAAGTCATTACTAGGAGCATCCTAAATATTTACATCAATTCATGTAGTGACCCACATGATTGTATCTTCAATGCACATAACCAATGCATGAAAAATATATCTATGTTCTCCATTGCACAGAGGACAAATTCCATTTGGAAGGCAACATCTCACACAAATTCTACTCCTTGTATCCAGGGACCCTGCATCATCCCTTCAAATAAATTATTTTATATTTCATAGCCACTAAATTCTCCACATCTTCTTATAACTTTATCTCCAGTCATCATTCGTGGTTTCCAAGGAGGCATATTTCCTAGGAGCCCAACACAATATGGCGGTTTAATAGAGAAAACACTGCTCTTATCAAAGAGCCAAGAAACTATATCTTCTTGTGCTCTATGAGGGAGAGGTATTTTGTGTTACAATTAGCTAGTTATGGCCACATAATTTGTTGACAGGTGTCTGGATATTATTTCCATCATTAGGTATCCACCTATCTTCATAAAACTTGACATTCACATCACTATGCATCTACTAAAAACTTCCAACAACAACTTAGCCCCCTCAATGATGATCAATGTGTAGATCTATGAGAAACCCCTCCCAACTTCAATAAAAGATGATCTTCTATAGTATTTGGTGTTCATGACCCTATTGGAAAATGATTACAGATTTTTGAGTACGAATCAAAATTGATTTGGTAAGAGTTATGAAGACCTTGAGATCTCTAAATCCATACATCCCCAGTGCTTTGGTAGACATAAATTGTGCCAAGATTTTCAATATATTTTCCTATATGTACCCTTTGAGCCCAATTAAAATATTGCAATGCTAATGTGAATATCATCAAGAAGACCCTCTTATATGTTATATATGTTGGATTTTATGGCCTCAAAGTAGGCAGCAGAAACAAAATTTTTGTACTTGCCATTAACCCTTAACGGGAGATCGCATCAATGACTATGTAATGGGAAGTATGGTTTTAGTGAGATATACCTAGTCCTGAGACTTTCCCAACGACAATACCTTGCAACCATGTGTGATCTTCAATGCCATATCTTAGACAGTGTCTGTGCAGCTCCTGGTCATTGCCATGGACTCTAGCCTCCACCATGGACTGTGACTGACGTGTCCTACTAAATGGTAGAAATCTCCCGTCTCTACAGATAGTCTACACAGACCACCTGGAACTCCTATCATTCTAGAAGAACTGGAAGGAAGGAGACGACCCTCATGTTGGTGTACTAGCACCAACCTACTCTCCCAAACTCAAACTACTTTTCTACAGTTGTCTTTCCCTCATTGTGCCTCCTTAGTCAGGTAGCACTTTCTCAGGCTCTCTCGGTTACCAAAACCAGATAGGACAACAACTTTGCAGAGTAACTGATGTTCTGAGTTGTGTATTCTGAGAAGCCCCAGTACCCCTCTATTTATAGTAGAGGGTAGGGTTAGGGTTCCTAATCTGTTCGGGAGTAGAAGGATCTGGAAATTTCATGAATCATTTATACTGCGGCAGGCGAATCGGTCATTTCATAAATGAACCAGTCATTTAGCAAGGTGAGCTGATCAGTTCACTAGTGAACCGGTCAGTTCATTAAGTGAACTGGTCATTTCACTTCCCATACTTTCCCACAATTGACTTTCCTTAATCGTTTCCAATTAATGTAAAGATTAATCCTTATTCTAATCGAATTGAACAAGTGAAACGTGAAATTTTTCCTCCAACTGGGAAAATCCCAATTTCCTTAGTTGGTAGGACTATGAGCCACCCAGTTCACCAAGTGAACTGATTGGTTGGTCCACACCAGCCAATCAGTTCACAAGGGTAAATCAGTCGGTTGGCCGTCATGACATTGCCAATGCAGTCTCCAATTGACCTGACACTCTAATCAGCTACTTCAACTATTGAAGTTGATAGTTCTGAGTCTAGTCAGTCAATTGTATGTTTAATTGAGTACTTAAACACCTTTAGTCTCAATCTAAATATTATTCATGGAAAATCTTCTCTTCTAGGGGTATCCTATGTGTGTGCCCCTACAGGTTCCAATTTATGTTGGCAGTTAATATTCATAACAACTTATGACATCACATGCAATGAGCGGAATCTAGTAACTCATCACTACTACCCAAGTAACTCAGAAAGTTGGAGAACAACTTTAACCTACAATCTATGATTAGTGTTGTCGTGATCATATAGTTCCTTTATCGCTGACATCCGGATTGAACTCGAGGCATGGAATGTCATCCTCTTCAACATTCAATCCATGTTCCTTAACCTAGAGCAGACTGTCTGAGATGCATGTGAATTCACATATCATATATTGAATCACATGAGTATGGCCATACAATTCTCAGCCTCGTTTATCAAGGGGCCCTAGATATCATACTCCTTGTAGGAGGGACAAATCCCATCTTTATCACTCATGATCTATCCCCATGTGTCAAAGTCACCCAATCATCACCGTTATAACAACCCATATTTTAGGAATGTGTTTGATGATGTCAAAGTGTACCCAATCACATGTGATGAGTGTAGTGATTTTAGGTCTAAGAACCACTATCACCACTAACACTACAAGAGATGACTGTGACTACCATTCCATGGTATCCATGTATCACTCTCATGGTGTGTTTGTCCGATATACTATTCTTTAACATATATCTATGTGCTTGACTTGATATCATATATCATGACTAATGAGACTTTGTCATCAGTCAACACACACTCTAGGCTTATGTATTATTATTTTCTAGTTTGCTTCCACAGCAATACATGACTAGGGACATATCAAGAATGTATGTACTCTTATCATACATATGGTCTCATTGTTCAAGTCCTCAACTTGAAGACATATGTCATCGAATCTCATCATTCTTTAGACATATATCATGTATGTGTCATCATTTCATGACTGAGACAAACATAATATACAGAATTACCTTTATTATTATCAAATTAGGTATCTAATGCCTCATCATAATCATCATATGATTGGCTCTCTGGGCATACCATACCAACAGACTCCCACTTGCACTTAGAGCCAATCACCCACAAATCATATTCCAAGTGATCCTAACATGTCCATCATGTTTTTGCTACACAAGTGCTTTTATAAAGGGCAAGAAACATTTACTTCAAGTTGACATATTGCATGTTTCACATCCCCTCATTGTATGACAACTCGTATGAGATGGAAATGTCATAGCATGCTATCTTAGATTCCTTTTCCTAACCATTAGCTCCATTGTTGTTATAGTATTACTAATGAGTCATCCATGGTCGAAACCCCCCACAAGTTCATCCATATGAACTTCTAGATTCATACAGTATCCTTTAAAGTATTTGTAACACTAAGGTACTCGGCTTCCTATTGTAGAATTAATCAATTGTCTTATGTTGGAACATTTCCAACTAATAATTCTTATTCCAAGGTCAAACACAATTTTTTCATTTCAGAAGCTTGCATCAGTGTAACTCTTTACACCCAACTCTTCCTTATTACCATAAATAAAGAACTAATACTTTTAGTACTTCACAAGTACATAAAGATGTCCTTCATGGTATTCCGTAACTCTTACTGGAGTTTGACAGATATCCATTCGTCATGTCCAATACATATGAGAAAATTGGATATTCATATCATCATGTCACACAAGATGATGATTTCATATCTTCTTGTCACGTCCAATACATATAATATGATGAGTTTGTATATTCTTGTTATGTCCAATACATACATGATAATTAGTTCATATTTTCTTGTCATGTCCAATACATACAAGATAACGAGATGAGTTCATACGTGATAGATCCAATCGTGAATGCATATGGTATCTATCTGTGTGTTCCTTATTCTTCATAAGAATTGAAAAACTCGGCTCTTGAGAGATTAACTCCATGGAACATGGACATGTTTTCTCTCATCATGATGAACCCTTTCAGCATCTTACTGATGTATATTCTCTTTCTTAGGTCAAGAATCCCTCTTGATCTATCTTTATAGATCTTGATTCCTATCACATAGGATGCTTCTCTAAAAACCTTTTAGAATACACTTTGTTGCCAGATTTTATAGTATAAGGATGATACTCCCCATTAATATGTGGAATATATATATATATATATATATGCTCCCACTAAATTCTTGTAATCACACATTACATCTTCATTCTGACTCAAGTCAAACTCTTTGACTATCTTGTCAAATTGAAGATCCAGTTCTGAGGTGCTTTCTTCAATCCAAATACTGATCTATACAACTTTATGGACTTTATTTGCATTATTGGAGTTATAAAACCTTTAGACTATGTTACATACACATCATGCTTAATATTCCATTTAAGGAATGCAGTTCTAACATCCATATGCCAAATCTTATAGTCATATTAACATATAATGGAAAGCATTATCCAGATGGATTTGTCCATGGTAATCACTGAAAAGAATTCACCATGTTCAACACCTTGAACTTGTTAGAAACTCTTTTCAACCAACTTACCATCCATGCTAGTCTTCTTCTAGAAGACCCAAAAGTACCCTATATGTTTTACCCCTTCAGGTGGATCAACCAAGGTCATACTTTGTTGATGTACATGGAGTCCATCTTGGATTTCATGGCTTCAAGCCATATCTCAGTTTCTGGTTCTCATTAGATTCTAGGTAGACTATTGACTCATCATATGATCAACTCTTTGCCTTCTTGTCCATAAGATATCATATATCATTCAAGCTCTAGGCGTGTTATTCGAGGACCATAAGTTCTGTGTGTTACTTAAGGAACTTTGAGATTCCACAACATTTTGTGATTCTCTTTATTCCCAGTGTAAAGTATGTTCCCAAAAGGAAATTTAAAGTTTTAGCTAGTAATCACAATTTGACTCAACAAGGTGTGATTTTTTTTAATACACTTCTCATGATACGCTATCATTGTGTTTTAGGTGGAGTCCATCATGATACATTAGCATGATCTTCCATATGGTTCTCAAACTCTTGGTTCAAAGTATTTCCATATCGATCATATCAAAATTTAATACTTATACCAAGTTTGATATGTACTTCATTTATGATCTCCTTGAACACTTCAAGAGATTCATGTTTGTATTTTATTAAATACAAACTATCATATCTACTGAGGCCATCAGTAAATACATTGAAGTACTAGTGATTACCTTTAGCATTTATTCTAAAAGGTCTATATACATCAATATGTATAATCATTAATAAAATAATTGTTCTCCCACTACATCTATTACACAATGAATGAGATTAGCATGTCTATATTGGTTTAATAACCAAAAGAGTCTAGGTATCCATCATATGGATTCCATAAATGCAATTCCTATTTATGCGCTCTAGATGACATCGCTATAGGCATTCAAGTTTGAGTTATCATGTCATTCATTACATGTGTCACACACATTTGTCTCTTTAACTATCACGTATAGTTAATGAGACATAGGCATTGCCATCAAAGATCATATATTTCAAATGAAACATCAGTACATAACACTCTTTCCCATACAAGATGTATGATGTTTTCATTGATGGCATGTATATAATAGAAATTCACTAATTCTATTACATGCCCATGACTGTCATAATCTAACTGTAATGGTAGCAACTCTTGCTCTGTATAGTTTCTAGCTTACTTCCTCTCAGGTCATGAAGTAGAGATCTCTATCACTATCATCTTCCCGAGTTCCTCTATAAAAAGGTTATTTCCCAATGTCAAATAGGTGACATTGGTGGCACTTTCTTTCCTTATCTTTATAAGTGAAAAGGGACATATTCCCTTTTACACTTACCCCTTCTCCATATCTTGAGTGATAAAGATTTGGACCTTATATTGGTTTTAGAACATTTCTTGACCTTGCTTTAGTCTATGGACTTTACTCTGCTGATCATTATCACAAGTTTTGTCCTTTCTTCATTCATGTTTTGGCATCAACATTCCAAGCACTTCAGACAGTGGTTTGGCCAAATTTCTCTACATTTGATAAATGGCTATATGATTCACCCAACAATTTGCAGAATAATATGTTTGGTCAACTCTTGACCTCTAACAAATCACAGTCAATCTATATGTACAATCATATTGAGCATATGAGATTATACTTGATCTCCATCTGTCTAATTATACTCAAACATCGCTTTAAAGACATTATACCTTTCATGCTTTACATGATTCTTAAGATGTATAACCATCTCAAGAATGTCCATGCTTCAAGCTATTTATGCAACTCATAGTTCATATATCTTAGCATAAGGTTCTTGATGTCTTAGGCATCTTTGGCATACTTCAAGTAAGCATCCGATTTTAGCCTTAGGCACATTTGGAGTGGTTCCACTGGCTCTAGTTTTTCAAGAACTTTAGAGTTTATACTGATTATTGAGAACACTTCTCAAAGGTCCCAAACTAGATTTGAAGTTTATCCCTTTATGAACAGATCGCAACGATAATGTATTTGTGTTTTTCATTTGGATCCTATAAAAGAATTTTGTAACTTTTCAAAACATTTTTTATTTGTTTGATTTGATAAATTTGATGATATTAATTAGTCCTTTAATTAATATCGCTCCCACTATTTTGATAAAATTGATAGCCCTCACCATCAATTCGGAAGATTGCAATATACAACCTTCTAGTGAGCCAAGATAAAAAAAACAATTGAGTTATTACCCGGCCAATGCTAGTGTCCATAATCAATTATTGAGGTTAGCAACATTTACCAATTGCATCTTATGCAATTCTTGCATAGATGATATGCACAACTCTTTGTCATAGTCATCTGCATGCCTCTAAGTGCTTAATCTCATTAAGACCACTTAGTTAAGCCTAACATAAAAGCCAACACGATAGGAGTACACCCCGTTTGGAGGGCTCACACAACTACCATCACACTTCCATGAGATAGACAGTGCACCACCATTGGGATGCCCATGCTTGTCGATCAAGCTTTTCATGTGTGTTGTTTATGGAAAGCATCTAAGACTTAATATTATATTTTAGGGTTTGGTATTTATATACATATACATATCCAATCACCATATTAATATAGTACGCATCATATACATGCTATAACCACAACGAGAAACATGCAATATCGATAAAAGTGATGATTATGGCCATCCTATTATAATTCCTTGGAGCCACAAGGAATTATGGTAATCTAAGGTCTACATCATATACAACATGTTGTCGATGAAGATCTTTGTGCTTGAACCATTTCGGGTTGATCGTCTCATCCTATGACACGATCGGCTTGCCTCCTGACTGGTTGGTTGGTCGGTCTAGCCTATGTTGTCTGGACACTTCCAAAAAGTAGTTGGGCCATTAGCTGATCGATTTGGCTTGATCTTTGCAATCCTCCTCGGTCCTCGAGGTGGTTGGCTCATCCGGTGTTGAGCATCTTCTTCTTCGATGTAACAGAAAATAAACCAACCTACTTTTACATAATCTTTGGGAAACCTCGAGTTACATTCGAGGGGAGAAAAGGTATAAGAGAAAGGATCTCGAATTATCTCAAGTTACATGTGGAATAGAAGGTAGAGGATCGGTATGCAAACTGAAATGCAAACAACCATAACCAACCAAGCACACATAGGGTTTACAGGCCATAACCATGCTACACATCCACCATCAAAACCATTTTAGGGAGACACATATCAATTGCATATATACCATATCATATATGTATATTAGTTTGTGGTTGCATGTGGTATTTAGTCGGATATGCACATTAGTTATTTTAAATATTCGCATCGTATGCAATAAATAAATGATGATAAAACCAAAATTTGATCATATCGATTTATCCAAAAACATAGTACGATGACGTAGCTCTAATACCACTGTTGGGTTTTATCACATCAAAGTAGGTAGCGGAAATAAAAAAATTTACTGGCCATTAACCCTTAACAGGAGATCGCATCAATGACTATGTAATGGAAAGGATGGTTTTAGTGAGATATACCTCGTCATGGGGCTTGCCCAGCGATAATATCTCGCATCCATGTGCGATCTTCAATGACATGTCTTGGACAGTGTTTGTGCAGCTCCTAGTCTTCGCCATGGACTCTGGCCTCCACCAAGAACTGTGGTTGACATGTCCTCTTGAGCGGAATGCATCTCCCACCTCTGTAGATAGTCCACACGGACCACCTGGAACTCATGCCATTCCAGAAGAACTGGCAGGAAGGAGACGATCCTCCTATTGGTGTACTACCACCAACCTACTCTCCTGAACTCAGACTGATTTTCTGTAGTTGTCATTCCCTCGTTGTGCCTCCCTAGTCGGATAGCACTTGCTCAGGCTCTCTCAGTTACCAAAACCATAGAGGACAATAACTTTATAGAGCAACTGATGTTCTAAGTTGTGTGTTCTGAGAAGCCCCTAGTACTCCTGTATTTATAATAGAGGGCAGGGTCAAGGTTCCCAGTCTGTTCGGGAGTAGACAGATCCATAAATTCCATAAATAGTTTGTACTATAGTAGGCGAACCGGGCGTTTCATAAATGAACTGGTTGTTTGGCAAGGTGAGCTTATTGGTTCACTAGTGAACCGGTCAGTTGGGAGTGTGAAATGTTCGGTTCACTAAGTGAATGGGTCGTTTCACTTCCCAAACTTGCCCACAATTGACTTTCCTTAATCATTTCCAATTAATGCAAAGATTAATCCTTATTCCAATCGAATTGAACAAGTGAAACGTGAAAGTTCTTCTCCAACTGGGTAGATTCCAATTTCCTCAATTGGCGGGACTGTGAGCCGCCCGATTCACCAAGTGAACCAGTCAGTTGGCTCACACCAACCGATCGGTTCACAAGGGTGAACCGGTCAGTTGGCAGTCTTGACATTGCCAATGCAGTCTCCAATCGACCTGACACTCTAATCACCTAGTTCAACACTTGAAGTTGATAGTTCTAAGTCCAGTCAGTCAATTTTATGTTTAATCAAGTACCTAAACACCTTTAGTTTCAATCTAAAAATTATTCATGGACAATCTCCTCTTCTAGGGGTATCCTATGTGTGTGACTCTACAGGTTCCAATTTACATTGGCAGTGAATGTTCATAACAACTTATGACATCACAAGCAATGAGTGGAATCTAGTAACTCATCATTGCTACCCAAGTAACTCAGAAAGTTGGAGAACAACTTCAACCTACAATATGTGATTAGTGTTGTCATGATTGTATAGTTCCTTTGTCGTTGACATCCGGATTGAACTTGAGGCATGGAACGTCATCCTCTTCAACATTCAATCCATGTTCCTTGACCTAGAGAAGACTGTCAAAGATGCATGTGAGTTCACATATCATATATTGAATCACCTGAGTATGGCCATACAATTCTCATTCTTGCTTGTCAAGGGGCCCTGGATATCATACTCCTTGTAAGAGGGACAAATCTCATATCTATCACTCACAGTCTATCCCCATGTGTCAAAGTCACCCAATCATCACCATTATAACAACCCATGTTTCAGGAATGTGTTTGATGATGTCAAAGTGTACCCAATCACATGTGATGAGTGTAGTGATTTTAGGTCTAAGAACCACTATCACCACTATCACTATAAGAGATGATTGTGACTACCATTCCATGATATCCATGTATCACTCTCACGGTGGGTCTGTCTGATATACTATTCTCTAACATATATTTGTGTGCTTGACTTGATATCATATATCATGACTAATGAGACTTTGTCATCAGTCAACACACACTCCAATCTTATGTATTACTATTATTTATTTTGCTTCCATAGTAATATCTGACTAGGGACATATCAAGAATGTATGTGCTCTTATCATACATATGGTCTCATTGTTCAGGTCCTCAACCTGAAGACATATGTCATCAATTCTCATCAATCTTTAGACATCTATCATGTATGTGTCATCATCTCATGACTGAGACAAACATAATAGATGGAATTACCTTTATTATTATCAAATTAGGTATCTAATGCCTCATCACAATCATCATATGATTGGCTCTCTGGGCATACCATACCAACAATAATTGTCATTGCAAATGTGGATAAAGAATGTTCCACTACCGTAATCAAAACTTAGTTGCCCTACCTTGATAAAAGTTTCTCTTTTCACCCTTGTAGATTATTCCATATCCATTCCTACACACATGAAAAAACAAATGTCTTATGTATTCTCATGCATATAGGTAGTATATGATATAATTCATGATTTCCTACCTCCCACTTCTGAATCTTTTTGCAAATATCCACTCGTGTTTGCTCTTGCAAATTCTTCCTAAAAGACACCTCTGTCTTGGATGCGCTAATCTTATACCCAAATACTCTCATACTTGTTGATAACATAAGCTAAATGGGAAAATTCTTCTAAGGTTTCACTAGAAGAAAAAAAGTATATTGTCATCTACTAAACAATGGGTGAGATACTCGTGGACCCCTTGCTGGGTATAACCTCATGAATTAGGCCATCCTATGTTGGCTTATTAATAAACACAAAATAATCTTCAGCACAAATATAAAAAGATAAGAGGACATAGGGTGACCTTGGTGGAGTCCTCTGCTTGGCTTAATGTTTCCTTTGTTCTTCCCATTTAGGGGAACTAAGTGAGAATGCTATCCAAACATTTAAAAATTATCAGCTAGAGGGACTAAGTGAGAATGCTATCACACATTTAAAAATTATCAGCCCATCTTCTGCCCCATTGCCATTCTCTTTATCATTGTATCTAGAAGATTCCACATAATTTTATCATGAACTTTGCTCATATCAAAATTTTCTATTATCATGCTTGTTTACCCTTTCTTCTTAATATTCATTGTGTGGAATAATTCATAAAATACCAAAGCATTATTAGTGATGATTCTTCCTAAAACAAAAGTGTTCTAGTTTTCAAAAATAGCCATGTCTAATAGGGGATAATGTTGGTTGGACATGACTTTTGAGAGTATCATGTACAAGACATTACACATACAAATTGTTCTAATCAGTAGGTAGTTGGGATGTTGGCCTTCTTCCTCCCATTCCACCCATTTTAATTTGAAAGAAAGCACGTCTATTTAACATTGGACCAAAATTTTTGGGAGAATATCACCTTCATGACATATGGTCCAATCACCTTTATGAGGTGCTTTTGTAACAATTTTTCCCATATATTCTCCCCTATCGGCTCATAATCCATCTAAACAAATTTGCTCCATGTTAACACTCTATCAATACCCTAGTCCTCACTCAACTCCTAGATTCATTTGTTAGTTTTGAAAATCTTTTGGAACAAGATGACTATGACATCAGTCATGGTCTCATCCTCCTTTTACTAGGTCCCTTCATCATCAAACAAACCCTTGTGGAATTAGTCCTTGTTCCTTGATCCATAATATGATGGAAGTATTTTATATTTTATCTCTATCACACATTTCATCAGTCCAGCTCTAACATACCACCAACTCTCCTCTTTTTTATTCAGTTACACAAGTTTTTCATGAAGCTCCTTACACCTTTTAAGCATGTCATCAGAAAATGTGTAGTCATGTGCCTTAGTAAGCTTATTCTCTATTTATTTAAGTTGCTTTTTTAGGTTGACAAATGTTCCTCTCACCCACCTATCCAATCTATCATTGAATATTCTTATTGGGTGGCATCATCCTTTCCAACTTGCTCAATTTTTGCATCTTCAATCACTCTCAGACATTTAGCGTCTAACATCCATCAAGTCTAGAATTGTGGGTTATGTTTAGTAAAAACATGGTTACTAGTCTTCCAAAAGGAAAGCCATACCACAATGTTGTCCATGTTGTAGAAAGGCATACAAGTAACTTTGGCTTCCCATTTATCTGTAACATATATCATGGGCAAAACATTTGGACAGGTGCTCTCTAATCCCCGTACTTCTTGTTTTCCCCATGAACCACATCATATTCCAATCTCTAAAACTAAGATCTTGTATCTGAAAGCCATCCATTGCATCCTTGAAATATGCCATTGACCATTGAGATCTTGATGGGCCACCTACTTCCTTACTAATTGAAAGGATCTCATTGAAGTTTCCAAACAACATGATGGGAAGCATATATTTATGATAAATTTGTCTCATTTGATTCTAAATTCTAAATTCTAAATTTGTCATGTTGGTCTACCGATCCATACATACCGATAACTCTCTAGCTATCCTAGTCATTGTCATCTTGTATAATACAATCTACATGGTGTTGAGAGTAAGGCACCTTGCTGATATCCACATCCTTCTACAATAGATAAATACCCCTTGAATGTCCAACACTACTCAGTCTCACTCAATTAACAAACTCACACTTCCTTTTTCGCTTCCTCTACCACCCTTGCATGCATGATGCGTGCTAATCTAGCACCCTTTTTCATAGCCTTTTAAGTCTTGTCACATGGAAAATCATATTTTTATCTACTGAAAAGAAACAAATTGCTATTTTCTTCCTTTTATCACAACTGAACTTGAATCTCACCAAAATCTATGCATTTCTTGCAGACTCAGAACACGAGATGATCAGCTCACCTATTCCAGTCAATCGACTCACCTGTTCTAGACAATCAGCTCACCTGCTCCATACGATCGGTTGACGCCATCCCTCAGCCACCGAACCTCATTCAGACATTCAGCCTAGATGGCGCACCAATTGAATGTCAAATGATCCTTTCAGACCTCAAAGCGGGATTTTTCCCACCCAGCCAAGCGGGTCAAAGAGTTCCGCCACCTGGGACATAGGATTGCTGACTGCTGTCTTGACTCTCGCCCTTACCAGACTCCCAACCAATCGGTTGGTAGTGTGTGGCCAATTCAAAAATGCAGCCTCTAGCCCCATTTGCCTACAACCCTAGTTGTAAAAACCCCCCTCCTTCTCCTATAAAAGGAGGGGCACATCCTCCTCACAAGGATCAACTTTTGTATGAAGGCATTTCGAGCAATCATTCTTATGTTCTTGTGTTCTGTTCAATAATAAATATTAATTATTTGCAAGCTAAGTTCCCCCTTTAATTATTGTTCTTTTACTTCGCTTATTTTTAGATCTGGTATTCTTGGTCTTCTTCTTCTTCTTCTTTAGACCGGATCAAGGAATTAAGAGCCGGCCATTTGATAGTCTCTAGCCTAAGGAATTAATCCTTTGATAAGTCTAGACTATGGCTAGAACACTTTCTTTGTCCGTCTCCCTTTTCTTTACAAGCATGAGCGAGTAGTTTTCCTATCGAGGCAAGGGGAGTAGCCCCTTAGCCATGGTTTGAATGGACTTAATCCTTAATAATGACTTCTTTCATATGGCTTTTGGTTTTAAGAACTAATGATCTATTAGAGTAATTAATCGATTTGGCCATATGTTCATCCGGGTGGAAATAACTATGGAAGCCCAGATTTAGAACACTAAAACCATTCGCAGAGAGGTTTTGAAACGACCGTGGATCTTTCTCTTTTGGGATGATGAACTAAGAAACATGAGCACCGGGACCAATGGGCTCATGTGGAGTTCATCTTTTGTGGATTTTAGTTAATTCACATTCCTTCATTGGTTTGTCATTTAAAGGATTTAGTTATTTCTCACCTAGGCTAAGGTGCTAAAAACCCCTAAAAAGCATCGATATTCCATCATCTGATTCAATCACCGTTTGATTTACTCTATTTACATTCTAGTCTTTTATTCATAATATCTTTTATTGTGCTAACAATCATCTCTTTTCCTTGTAACATGGAAATTTTACTTCTTGTTAGCACAATTTTAATTCTTGGTTTTCCTTCTTATTCTAGCAATAATCACCAAACCCCAATCTATTTTTTACTTCATGTTCTAAAAATATAAAAATACCAAAAAGAAATAAAAGTTCAACAAAATAATTGGGTTTAGAGACTACTTTCTTAAAGACGTTGTCATGTGGGATCGACCCTTCTATACTAGCCTTCATTGGATAGTAAAAAAAGGTTAAACTCAAGGATTAAAAATCTTAGTGATTGTAGTGCACTTCGACGCATTATCAATTTGGCATCGTTTCCGGGGACAATGGGTTATTTTCTCAAACCCCAAAAACTTTTGAAAAAACTTTTTTTTCCTTCCGAGTAACATTCTAGAAGTGCTAATCCTCTTTCTGTTGATTTTTCATTCCAGCAGTCTGTTCTTTATACACACAATTATCTATTTATTTGTGCATGCAGTGTGCGAACACCAGATTTACATCATTTGATCCTGAGATAGATAGATCTTTTCATCGTCTGACCTGTCAAAATTGAATTAGAATGTATGAGGAGGAAGTCTCTCATAGGATCAACCAGGATCTAGCGGCTCAAAGAGAGCACATCTTAGTCGATCAAGCAGCTAGAGAGGTCGCTCTTTGAGCAGCCTACATGGTTGAACAAGAAACTCTAGAGGCCAATAGGAGGGAAGACGAAAGGCAAAAACAATTAAAAGATTTTTTTGTTCCCAAAATTGTCTATGCCCAACACCCAGTCATGCCTCCTGACATTATTGCCCCCTAATTCAAGATATGAAGCCAATGGATCACCATTATCCAAGAAAACCCATTCTCTGGTAACAATGGGGAAAGTTGCCAAGATCATCTTCAAAGGTTCATTGACCTTTGTTCCTTGAACAAACTCCCAGGCATCTATGAAGATGCAATCTGCCTTAGATTGTTCAAATACTCTCTCACCGGTCAAGCTAGTAGTAGGTAAAACACCATTGAAAGTGAGGAACATGTCACAACTTGGGAGGTTCTACAAAATAAGTTTCTTAAAAAAAAAATTACCCTCCTTCTCTCAACTATGATCAGGGGACAAATCACCCACTTTTCTATGTCCCCAGTAGAATCCCTAGGAGAATCTTGGAAAAGGTTCAAAAACTTGTTTAGAAAATGCCCTCATCATGATATCTCTTAAGCCCAACTCCTATAAATCTTCTATCATGGTGTTGATGATGATATCAATTTTTTTCTTAATTCCTCATTTGGACAAAATTTCATGCACCAAAGTCTAATCAGTGCATGGGAGGTTGTAAAATGTGCTTCTGAAACAAGGGATAGATGGGGAATTGGTGGGATCCTTAAGGCAAGGCTGAAGTTGATCTTGATATCCAAAGCATAGCAGAAAGCCTTAAATTAATTACTCTAAAACAAGATTGGTTAGAGTCATCCTTAGGTACCTATAGAGAGTTACCCCAAAAAATAGAAGTTGTAGACTCTCTCTGTGGCATCTGCCAAGGATATGATCACACCACCTTACACTGCTAATATCTTTACAACACCCCATGCAACCTGAATTAGGACAATAATTGGAGGACCTAAACTCTATTCACACCATATATACCTGGCCAGGGTTACTACAATCCCAATCAAACTAGAAACCATCCTAGATTCCAATATTGGGACCTTTTAGGTGCTGAAAACTCTAGCGAACTCTAATCACAAGAAAGGCCTCCCTACCCTCAAAACAATAATCAACCACCACTTGGGTTCCCATACAACAATCAAAGGAATTTTGGGAACTAAGGGAACTACCGAGGCAACCACCCAAACCGACCACCATACCAAGGACAATAATTTCAAAACTTGAACCTCCCTCCTCAAAATCTCAATCAACCACCTCCTCAACCACCACCAAATGTTCCTACCCCCACTCCCTCAGTTGATGAAATAATAGTTGCCTTGGAACAAATAATAATTACCCAACAAGCTCATCAAAAGACAACTAACACCCAGCTAGCTCACCTATTTGTCCAATAGAAACCCCCTGTCGGAACTTTTTTGGGGAAACCTGAAAACAACCCCAAACATCCTAAACAACTCAAGGTTATCTCTACTCGTTTGGGAAAGGTGCACTCCCCTCCTCCTCCAGAACAACCTTCAGCCACACCTCTAGAATTTGAGGATGAAGACATGGTAGTTGTTGAACCTGAAGTTACACCTAAACCAACCATCCCTGAACCCTCTCAGGAAGAAGTCAAAGAACCAATCTACAAACCACGACCTCCCTACCAAGTCTGCCTTAAATTAACATGGCTCGATGCCCGCTTCATGAAATTTAGGGATGCTATGAAAAAACACATGTCAACATTTCCTTCCTTGATGCTTTAGCAAACATGCCTGCCTGGTCCAAATACATGAAATCCCTCTTGATTAGAAAGTATGCTATTGAAGAATACGAGACTCTCAAACTTTCTAGGACCACTTCAGACATAATACAAAGTAAAATGCCTAAAAAATAGAAGGACCTTGGTTCTTTTGTAATAGGATGCTACTTAGGTGATAATGCTTGTAGAAAGAGCCTAGCTGATTTAGGAGCCAATATATCCATCATGCCCTACAACCTTTGCAAAAGATTATGATTCAGTAGCATGCTACCCACAGCCATGACCACCCAACTGGCAGACTCATCCATGACCAAACCTATGGGAATCATAGAAGATATTCCAGTTAAGGTTGGGAAAGATGCATATGTCCCTTGTGACTTTGTGATCATGGACATAAAAGAAGATTTCTATTACCCTCTCATTTTTTGTCATTCTTTCTTAGACACAGCCTGAGCCTTGATTGATGTTGAGGCTGATACCATTCTATTAATATTAGGGAAGCAAACCCTAGAGTTTAGGGTGTTTGAAAGCATGAAAGGGCCTAGTTTCCAGGAAGAGGTCTATCTCCTTGACTGCATTGATAAATTATCTCAACTGAGGTAGGAATGAGAGTTAGTTGATGACCCCCTACATACATCCCTCACTATCCCCCCTGAATGTGACTTTGACAATGAATAATTAGATCAATGTAAGGCTCACTTAGATAATTTTGAGGAGATCCCTAATGCTGAATTGAGCACCTTAAAGTGATCTCCATCATGGAAGAAAAACCTGAACCACCCAAGGCCCCAGAAATGAAGAATCTTCCCATAGGTTTGAAATATGTCTTTCTTGATGAACAATAATTGTGCCTTGTCATCGTAGATTTCGACCTTACCCTTGAACAAGAAAACAAACTTATGGGTGAACTTAGGAAAAGAGGAACTACCTTGGGGTACAAAATGACAGATCTGGAATAGATCAATCCATATGCATTCATAAAATCCCAATGATAGAAGACAACAAACCTTCCTGAGATCTACAACAAAAACTCAACCCAAACATGAAGGAAGTTGTCCGTCTAGAGGTGATCAAACTTTTGACTACAGGAATCATCTACCCCATCTTTCATTCCCCATGGGTCAGCCTAGTTGAAGTTGTTCCCAAAAAGGGAGGGACCACTATCATTAGAAATGAGAAGAATGAACTCATTCCCACATGCACCGTCACAAGATGGAGAATGTGTATTGACTATAGAAAGTTCAATAAAGCAACTAGGAAAGACCACTTCCCACTCCCCTTCCTAGACTAAGTTCTTGAACGCTTAGCCCATCAAAAATACTTTTGTTATCTAGATGGCTATTCAGGATTTTACCTGATTCCTAACCATCCTAAAGATCAAGAAAAAACAACCTTCATATGTCCCTTTGTCACTTATGCTTTTAGACGATTGCCCTTTGGCTTATACAATGCACGAGTCACCTTCCAACGGTGTATGTCTGCCATCTTTGCAGGATTGACTGAAACCGTCATGGAGGTGTTCATGGATGACTTCTCCATCTATGGAGACAATTTTGACTCTTGCCTTAGAAATCTCACCCTTGTTCTTGATAGATGTGTTGAGTCACACTTAGTCCTTAATTGGGAAACGTGTCATTTCATGGTTAAGGAGAGCATTTTTCCAGGCCATAGAGTAAGCAACCAAGGAATATAAGTTGACAAAGCAAAAATTGAAGTAATCATCCAAGCCTCCACCTCCAACCTCAGTCAAAGACATCCGAGCCTTCTTAGGACATGTCAGCTTCTATCGGCAATTCATCTGTGATTTTTTCCAAAATCACAAAACCTCTCACCAACCTTCTTCAAATAGAGGTGCCTTTCCATTTTGACAAAGCATGCATGGATAGATTTCTATGTTTGAAAAATACTCTCACAACCACTCCAATCATTCGTGTACTAGATTGGGCCCTACCCTTTGAAATCATGTATGATGCTAGTGACTTTGTTGTAGGTGCCATCTTAGGACAGAAATTTGATAAGAAACATCATGTCATATACTATGCATTCAATACCTTAGATGAAGCTCATCAAAATTATATTGTGACCGAAAAAGAAATGCTAGCTATTTTCTATTCTTTTAATAAATTTCTCTCATACTTAGTTGGCTCCAAAGTCATTGTTTACACCGATCATGCAGCCATTTGCTATCTCATGACCAAAAAGGATGCCAAACCTAGACTCATAAGATGGATTTTGCTATTGCAAGAATTCGATCTAGAGATCCTAGACAAAAAGGGATCTGAAAACATCATGGCTGACCACCTAAGTCGACTTAGCTATAGCCAACCCGATGACATCCCCATAAATGAATATCTACCTGATGACCAACTGCTTAAAGTAGACTCCCAATTTTCTTGGCTTGCCAATTTTGTAAATTATTTAGTTGTTGGTGTATTAAACTCTGAGTACAAGGGACATTCTAAAGCTAAATGTTTACATGATGTTAAAAACTATTATTGGGATAAACCTTATCTGTTTAGACTTTGTGCTGATGGTCTATATTGTTGTTGTGTTTCCCAATAAGAAAGCTATGTCATTCTGGAACAATGTCATTCTGGCCCCTATGGTGGACACATGAGTTCCTAGAAAACATCCAGGAAAGTCCTGTAGTGTGGGTTCTATTGGCCCACCATCTTTAAAGACTCTTATGATTATGTTCTGTCATGTGACAAATGTCAAAGGGCGGGTAACATCTCCAAGCATGACCAAATGCCCCTAACCTCTTGGCAGGAGTTAGAAATCTTTGACGTCTGGGGAATCAACTACATGGGCCCATTTCCTTCTTCTTATGGGTATGCCTACATATTAGTTTCCATCAATTATATGTCAAAGTGGATTGAATTTGTACCCACTAAAACTTATGATTCCAAACCTATTAAAAAACTCTTTAAAGACATTATTTTCCTTAGATTTGGAGTCCCATGCACCGTCATTTCTGACGGTGGATCCTATTTTTTAGAGAAAAGTTTTGAGGCCTTATTGAAGAAATATGGGGTCTACCACAAAGTCGCCACTCCTTACCATCCTCAGGTTGAAGTATCCAATAGGCAAATCAAATCCATTTTAGAGAAAACTGTTGGTCGCACTAGGAAAGATTGGGCGTTGAAAATCAATGATGCTATGTGGGCATACATAACCGCCTACAAGACACCCAAAGGCACCACCCCTTTCAGGCTGATTTATGGTAAATCATGCCACCTCTCGATAGAATCAGAACACAAGGCTAGCTGGGCCATCAAAAGCTTAAATTTTGACCTTTCTGCAGCTAGAGAAAAATGTCTCCTCCAAATGAATGAACTAGACAAACTTATAATGAGCGCTTATGAAAATGTGAGAATCTACAAGGACCGAACTAAACTATGACATGACAGTCACATCAAGTGTAAGGACATTAGAGAAGGTGACTAAGTTCTAGTGTTTAATTCCAGACTAAGGCTTTTTCCTAAAAAGCTTAAGTCCAAATGGTATGGTCCCTACCCGTCAAGTGTGCCTATCCACATGGCACCTTTCTTCTTTGGGATAAAGTTTTGGGTGAATTTAAGGTTAATGGGCATCGACTCAAAAGATACATAACCACTAAAGACCTTGTTGCTTCAGATTTCAATAAACGCTCATCTTTAGAAGATCTTAACTTGACCGACCATCAGACTCCGCTAAAATCTCAATAAATTAGTCTCTCATCCGTCGAGCCTCCGACGTAAAACAAGGTGCTTGTTGGGAGGCAACCCAACCCTATCTTGCTTCTATTGCATTTTCTTTACCTTGTTATTTCATCCTACCCTATTTCTATTTTTTTTAATAGGCCAACCGATCGGCTCACTAAGCCAAATGATCGGTTCAGTATTTCTGAACAACGGCCTCTTCTGCAAGCCAAATGACCGTTTAGCAATTCAACTGATCGACTCAACTCAATCATGCATCCCTCGAATTGCCCAGCCCCCCATGCATCGAGCCGACCTCATACTTAAACGCATGCCGCTCCGACACATTGGATTCCACCCTCATTGGCGTTGTCCAACCAACATGAACCGATCATCTCACTTAGCCAAACGATCGGTTTGACACCCTTAATTGGCTTTATAACCCAGCCGAGCTGAGCACTTCACCACACCCTCATCTTCTTCTAACCTAGCCACCACACACTCAGCTGAGCTCTCGACTGTGAGTAGATCGTGCAGCCAGCAGGCCAGTCAAGCACCCTCTTGGCGAATTGAGCACCTCGCTCCTCCACCCACTACTCACCTCATCTCCTCTACACGCCGAGCAAATTTGCACCCAGTCGACCGACTCTTCCACCCGCTGCTCGCCTCACCTCCTCTACGCATTGAGCGGATTTGTGCCCAGTCAACCGACTGTGCCACCCGCCACTCGCCTCCACTCCTCTTCACACCGGGTAGCCTGCAGGCCAGCCGACCGGCCTACACCTTCAGCAGTCGAGCGACAGAGGAGGTGAATCGCTCGTTCCCCTACTAGAGATTGGATTTTTTTTCACTCGATCTTCCGTCGTGTTCACCACCATCATTTTTTATTCCTCCCTGATGAACTGATCGTCTCACCTGCATGTTTCCCTTCCTCCAAACAATCGTGTCACAGCTGAAACACCTATTTCATTCCACCAAATGACCGTCTCACCTCACCATCTGATCGGTTCACAACCCATCCACAACCATGTTCAACCAATTCTGCAAAAACAAGGGGAAATCCACTACCTCATCCTCCTGTGATCCACCTCGCCATCCCAGATCCCAATCTGGGATTCAATTCCACACACCTTCCCCTACCAGTGATTTCTCACCCAATCTCCCCGAGGATATGCTTAATGACATCCACGACGTTGAGGCTCTTCTCTGTGAGATGGAGAGCAACCAAAAGGAAGCAACGACCCATATTCCACCACCACATGTCCACCCCACCATCGCACCAGGCGGTGACCAGATGATGATGCAGGCGCATGTGGGTTCTACGAGGTCCAGTAGTAGCTGGATGTGATTCAGTGCGAGCAGCAGTGCCAGGGCCACCAACTTAACCACATGTATCTTATGCAGCATTCACCAGAGTCTTGGCATGTGGACTGCGACCACTATGCCCCTAGCCTCCCATCCTACGAGGAGTATGGGGCCCAGCAGGCCTACCCAGATCCCCACTCCCCTTACTGGGGAAACTACTACTACTACTCCCACTAGCAGCATCCACCACCATAGTTATCTTCTTCCCTCCATCTCGGTCTAAGGGTTTGCTCGGGACGAGCAAAACTCTAAGTCCGGGGTGGGGGTGGGTGGTATGTGTTCCACTGCTTTATCTTCCCTTTTAGCATTTTACTTTTATATTTCAAAATTGATTGCATTTTCCTTTTTTAAACTTTGGCCTTCACCTAGTCAGCCAATCGATGTATCTTCTTTTTCAAAAATTAGATAAATCTTTATTTCACAAATTGTTCAAAATTTTCATTTCTTTTTTAAAAAGTTACAAGTTCTCCATACCTAAATTAGCAATATTCTTGGAAAAGATAGCAAGCCTTAGAGCATCAAATAGAATCAAATGTAAACTTTCTTATCTTTATCATTAGATTAACAGATCAATCTTTCTCATATAATGTATTTACACGATTTTCTTACTGATGCAGCAACACTCAAAACAAAATTGCACGGGAAAATAATCCGCACGTCAAACCCTAAGTCTAGGGTGGCATGCTCCTCCCGTCTCCCTTCTTCAATACCTCTTGTAAATGTAATAGGGGTGTACCACCAAAATATGCCAAAAAAAGAGCACACAAAAAAATTGTGGTTGATATCCCAAGTCGAATAGAGGAGGGATCATTCTTCCACACCCCTCGTAAATATAATAGGGGCACATGCAAAAAAAATTGTGGTCAATGTAACCACAAGTCTATGAAATTAAATCCCAAGTCAAATAGAGGAGGGATCCTTCTTCCACACCTCACTTTTTCTCATCCCCGTTCCAAAAAAAAGGAAAAAAATCAAGTGTTGAAGCGCAAGTAGGATTAAGATTGTTTTTACAAAGTATAAGTTTGAAAGAGGAAGTTATGAAAAATGTTTCTATAAGAAATATAGAACTTGTATTTTGTGATTCTAGGAGATGGGTTGCTTGTCCATGAAAAGGATAGAAGATACTACTAATTAAGGGAGGATGAATATGTTGTTTCCAACAAATTGAATTGTTTTAATTGCTTGAGGACAAGCAAAGGCTTAAGTTTGTTGTTATGACTGTATCTGAACTTAATTGGTAAACTAGGGTTTACCTGGATGATTATATGCTTAATTGAATTGATCATTGATTAAATCTAATTAATGATGATAATTAAATTATGATGTTTTAAACCTAATAAGAACGTTAAGTGTTCTATTGTTTGAGAAATTAGGGTTTGAGAAATATAAACCCTAGTTGGCTGAAATTAGGGTTTTGACGGTACATGAGTATGGAATTTGATCCAGATAGCAGTGTGGCAAATTAAATTTTCAACAAATTTTGTATTTAATTAAATTTTTGATATGATATGGATAACTCAATCATGCATATTGGAGAAAAATTTCAGAATATTTGAGTGTTCTTTGAATGTGGTTCTCGGTCGAACTATACCTTGACCAAAATGCTGACAGAGTGCTTTTCAGTAGTGTAGTGTTTTATTTTTAATTATTTATTGGTAACTCCAAATGATCTAAAATTTTAACTGGAGATCTGAAACTCAATTATAAACAACATGTAAACTTTTCATAATTTTTGGATGCATTTAGACTTTATCAGTAGATGAATTACAGCAACTGACATTTCTGTAGAATTCTGGATAGCAGTGCACTATTAGATTTTTAATTATTTAATGGAAGATTAAAATAATATCAAATTTTAAATAAAGATTTGTAACTCAATTATACATAATATGATACATTCTCATAATTTTTGGAGAATGTTTGATCTCTGAAATATACAAATTCACAGAATCCTTTTTATGACACAAAAATCTGCTGAAATAAGAAAAAGTTTAGTGAGGGGTCAATGTGCAATTAACCCAAGCAGCTCAATTGCTCTATATGGTAAACCTAACACACAAGGATCTTTCATAATTTTTTATTCAATCCAGAGAAACAAAATCCTAGAGAGAGAGAGAGTTAGGGTTTGAGAGGAGAAATTGATGGAGATGCTGACCTAGGGTTTTGCAGTGTGAGGAATGATGAAATCATGTAAGTTTAGCTTCATTGGATATAGTTTCATTGTGAATCTTCTCTCATATGTCAAAATTCCGTCCCTAATCTGATTTGATCCAAAATGGTATCAAAACTTCCCCTTTTCTCACTCTTTCTTCATAATCCCTCATTTTTAGGGTTTTCGAGTTGAAAAGAAGAAGAATTGGGTGAATTGCTAGGGATTTGATATGGATTCGATATTTTCATATATGGGATACATTTTAAAGGTGTTTTCACACCTTAGGGTGAGTGGGAACTTTCTTTAAATAGTATATTGCACAAAAATTGGTTAAATCAACTATAATCTTTAATTGCTTAGTATGCGACTACAAACCCTGAATTGTCTATTTGTTCTAAGTTGTTGCAAAATGATATGAAATGGATTTTTCCTTTGTTTGAATGAATTTCAGATGATAAAATCATATTATAAATGTATACAATGCATTCTAATGAGAATTCCCTAAGTATTTGCAAAGGTTATAAGAGTAAATTAAAATATAGGGAATTTGTCTGTGACTAAAATTTGTTGTATAAGTAAATAGAGAAAGTTGCTTATCTAGATCCCCTTGGTTTTGAATGATTGTTTATCTAAATTCAAAGTACATATATGTTAGATACTATCTTGGATTTCATTTAAAGTGAGTAGTGTTTGTTTGGTATCTCAGTGAAGAGGGTGAAACCCTAGATGCGAGGAAAGTTGGATATTTGTGAATAGATATCGTGAAATCCATTTGAAGGGATTTTCTTGACAGGATAGACTTTATTTATTCAATGTTATTATTGATGCATGATATCCCAGTGAATGGCATGGAAACCCAAATTCAGCTCAGTTCCAAGGTTTCATACATATATTGATTTTATATGATTTGTTGATAGTAGTCTTTATTCAGTGAATGTTTATGTCGCATGAAATCTTTATGGGATCCATGGGAATAAGTTGTGGCCTAGTAAGAGGTGATAAGATGTGTGATGGCCTTGTGAGCCATGAGAATACTTGTATAACCAGTGAAATGAATACCTTGGTCTAAGGAGCTAGAGGTAATGGTTACCTGTTACAGAGGTAACAATGCTATGTGTTGATCTAAGGGTTTAAATACCCAGATCCAGTAATTATGATAATGATGTGAAGGGATGAGAATTCCCAATAATGTGATAAGGGGTTGAGATCCCAAGTATCATGTGTTGTAAAGATTTGAGAAGTACGTGATAGATGTATTACACCTTTCTTTGTAGCATTTGTTGTGATTAAATGAAACCCTAAGGGTAGGGTGTTCAATGAATCAAGTATTTTGATATCAATGTTCTCAGTTATTATTAATAATTCTTGTCATAATAAGTAATTAACTCTTATTTGAGTTATGAGATACACAACTCAAGATTTGGGTTGATATGCACGTTCTTTGAGAAATTACAGACAAGTTACAGGTGCTATTGACGATTACTCATATGTCAAGTAATTAACTCTTATTAGTGTAATAAGATGATAAATTGCACGATTCTAGTGTGTATGTGCCAAGTGGACATGTAATATGTTTATTTAAGAATTTTCATCTGCCTGCATGTATAGTATGTTGATTACTCAGTATATTACAGTGTTTTGAATATAGTACTCTGACAAGTTTAGAATGATATACATGTTGTATTATAACTTCAAATAAGTAGATGCGACACCATAGAGATACCCGAGTCAAGTATAAGTAAGAGAATGGTACAATGTAGAAAAAGATTTCTAGGAATGATAAAATAATAGACTTAGGAGCCCTGAACACCGTAGAACCCCTATGTGAGGTCTGCGCCTTAGGGGTAAAATGATCTAACCCTGGAAGCGCCTAGTATACGGGGGTTGGAACATGCTATCAGGTGACACGGGGGACGAAGCCCTAGTGGAAGTATCCTTAAATTATAGTTTGCAGTGTCCAACATCAACTAGAAATCTTGGTGGCACTAGAGTACAGAAAAGCCAAGAGGTGGCTTGATTCTCCACCTATGTGCTCAGGTTAGAGGAGGAGTCTAATTTAGGCCAGAGAGCCATTTCCCTGTTGCAGACCATGAGAGTAGTCAGACTTAGCATTTCCCGGGTGTGTCCGCTAAGTCTTGTACAGTGTGATTGTAGTGCACTACGAGTCTTCGTATGTAGAGTACACTACATATGATCAGGGCATAATAAAATGAATGAGAGGTCAAACAAGTGCGTACAGTTATTCAATTATTCTTTGTACATTTCTGAATTATTAGTTCTCTTTATGATCAATCAAGAATTTCATTATTGATTCACTCTTATAGATATTTAGAGTATCCTGCCATATTTGTGATTGTCAATTATTAGACTCTTTAAAGCTTACTGTTGTTATAATTGATATCAATTGCTCAAAAGTATATATGTAATTATATCAGTGCTTTAGACTGTTTCTTTGAAGTACTCATTCACTGAGCGAGTAGGCTCACCCCTCTACTCACAATTTTTAGGGAAATAACATGGACTTGAAGAAGATATCTTTACATCAGAGTAGATCTGCCATAAGAGTTAAGTCTGAGTATAGTTAAGTTCAGTGATCCTTATCACTCTAGGTCCTTGTAAAGAAATAAGAGAGAGTTGTAAATGATGATGTATAACATTATTCCTCTTTTAAAAATATGTGTGAATCAGTAAGTCGTATGTGCTTAAAAGTATGAGGAACATAATGAATGTTTATACATGCATTTTTACTGTTGAAATCAAATTAGAGAAATCAATGTTTAGATTCCCTTGTAAAGTTGGTTTATATGGTTCAATGTGAGAAAACAAAGAGTTTTGAAAGAGAAGAAAAAGTTAAGGGTGATATTTGTATTACGTTAAATCCTCAATTTATGCCCTAATCTCATGATTAGTGGAAATTGTGAGATTGGGGTGTAACAACTTGGTATCATAGCTTAGGCTGAGTTGTCAGGGACCATTAAGTTAGTAAGTTAGAGTCATAAGTGTGGCAGATAGGAGATGTTATGATGTTAGCTCTGGGGATTTGAGTATTTGGATATCCTGGCCCGGTATCTGAGTACTTGGATCAACCAGTATCAAGCTACTATGTCTATTATTTCATGTATACCCTGGCCAGGTATACAGTGGAAGGATGGGCTAGAGAGGAACCCTAGAAATATTAGGGTTAGAAACAATATAAGTAACATGAACTAAGAGCATAAATATAAAAATGAGATAGAGCTTTCATTTCATATTGTTGTTTTATTGGAGATGAATAGAAATGCTCTTATATGTTTGAATTCAGATAATCAGTATTTTGAAATATATATGGGTCTTTAAGATTTGTTGTACACTATGTAGTTGTAGCATTTATTAATTACATTCTTTGTATCAAGTAGACTAGAAATGATCTTTCAATGAGCTTTCCTAAGTGGATAAGTTTTGTTCCACACATTTTAGATAAATAGGAGTTGAGTAATCCTGAGTAGCTCTTGGCTTCAGGGCTGCAGGTTCGGCCTGGTCTGGCTGGCAAGATGCATTATTGGGATCTAATGACTCCTATTAGTAACATAATAAGAGTAAATTCTGGATAGATTAGATCCAAATTCTAGTATGAATGTATATACTGTAAGATTTTGAAGTGTAAGGGAAAGACTGGGATAACTAAGAATCAGTTGGAACTGATATCTCAGATCCAACTTTGGGGCCTCATATGAGAAAACCTTAATTGGGAATAAAGGAACACGACATAAGGTTCAGATTAAGTTTAATTATTAGTATTATATGAACTCTAAATATGAAATATGGAAAAGATATGAGAAAAGTATGTAAAGGGCCAAGATAGTAAGAATCAATCATGAGGAATGGATTATATAACCGAGTACAATGTTTTTATGTACTCCAAAGCAAAGGGAAAATAGAAGACAAGAGCTACGTATACAATAAGTACATAGAAGTGAAGAGTCTTCAGAAGAGTTAAAGTGAAGAGAACTAGATGAGCATGTAAATCATAAAACTAGGATAAGAAACTTAGTTGAAACAAAGAGAAATGTTGGAAATAATGAGCTTGATTAAGGAATGAGGGTTATGATATTATTGAGAGCATGGAATGTATACCTTTATTAATAAGTTTAATACACTCATCCTTACTACCTTTGGATTCCAAGTCTCTATAGAACAACAAACTAGTTTCTAAAAGAAGAACAAAAGTGTAGCTAAATAAATGAATAAGTCATACAAAGGTAGACTATATTCAGGAAGGAAAAACTTGATTGAAAGAGAAACTATGTTTCACCCATGCATGAGACGTTTGATTTAAAATGAAGGATATGTAATGTATTAAACATGAAGTGATACTAGTAGAGAGATTGTTGATTTAGAATTTCAACTTCACATTAGTAGAAGGATAAAAGGAAATATATGCAACATGGTATACATGATCTTACACATAAAAGAAGCAACATGATCATAAGAGAAAACTAGAAGTTAAAGATGACATGTGGAATAGTAGTATATGGTAAGGGGATTATGGAAAGTAAAGAAGGGTTTGAAACATAATGGAGTAATATAGATTATAAAAGAAAGAGGTTACGAGATTCAATAAAGTGCTAATTAGTCAAGTATCCTGGTTGATAATTAATTAAACCTACATATGAGAAATGTATTATTGAATGTTTGAAGATAAGAATTCTAAGTCTTAAAATCATCTTCTCTTTCATATCTTCCTTAATGAGAGCAATGTGGGAATGAAGTGATAAGAAAATGAATCATATATGATGCATAACCACGGTGGTAGAGACATCTAGTGAATGTAATAATGACACACAATATGATGATGAAACCCTTGCAGGGTAATTGAGAATGTAATCTATATGAATGGCCAAGTAAGAGAAAGGAAATTCAATCGATAAGATAAAAAGACTTTAGTAAAACATGTGAGATCCAAAGTTTGAATTTCAAATTAAGGGAGCAAAGTCACATCACAATAACGTCATGCTACTGATAAGGACCAAACCCTAGAATGTTTAGAGTTGTAGTAGTTCAAGGAATGTCACTAGTGATTTGACCTTGAATACTAGCATCTCTATAAAACAAGATCATGAAATTTGCACTATGAGAAGTAAACTAGCACTGATAGTAATCCTTGCTAATCTGAAAGGTAGATAAACAATATGGAAATGATTTAGAGCAAAGGATAAGAAATAGATTTGTAATATAAGAGGTGTGTTTTGAACAAAAGGAGAAATACAATATGAGTGAAGTGTGATATGAAATAAATTCTTGCAGTGATAGAAAGAATGATGAATAATCTATTTGTACCTTGTATGTTTCAATTTTAGGAATGTTTAATCTACATGATTAAAATGAGAAGGAGAAGTAGCAAAAAGTAAGTAGTAGTGAATGAGGAGAGAGATAAGAGAAAACAATGGCTTTTAGTAATATGTGAATTTGTTTTTAGAAGTATAATTTGTTGAAGGTATATTAAGGGATGTAAATTGGTTCTACGTATGATTTCAGTGTACATGTGCAAGCAATATGTTAATTAAAGGTGTCTGATAGTTTAAGTCATTCATACCAGTAATCCATCTTAGTATTGTACAATTTTGGTATGGTAATATGGGTTGAATGATGATGGAACAAATGGAGGGTTACCCTTAATAAGGTAATCTTACCTATTCACTCATATGAATAGAAGGGATGATAACTATATTGTATTGATATGTAACCCTAATGAGGTGTAGCTTGTTATACCTAGATTTAATATAACTAAGTGATGGTAATTGGATATGAATAGTCCTTGAATGACTAATACAATAATTGAGTACTTTGTTACTGTTGTTGAAACCCTAGTATGCTATAACCTGATGGTTACACCTTGAATTATGTGTGGGTTCATACTTGAGAATAGTATGGATTGTGATGGTAATGCTTCACCTTATGCATCCATGATGCAATGGGGATGTCGTGAGTAGTATTGTACAATTTTTGTTGAATCTAGTCTTTCAACTCAAGACTATTTTTCTATTTGAGTAGCACAATAGTAAAATTCAAAAGAACATGGTGAACTCTCTTTCGTGATTTAGAGGTAATACATAACAATAGTACATATTTAGCAGTATGAATTGAGATAGTTGGATCAGATTATCGATGTTGAGGTAACACCTAAAGAGTATTGAAATGGTTGTTTCTCTCTCTATCCTATGATTGATTGTGGCATAGAGAACTTGTTTGTTATCACTGAGAACTATTTCAAACATGTTGTGATTTAGTAAAGGAATAAAGGACTTAATGTTGAAAACTGCATTCAAGTATGAAATACAAGAATATAATGACATGTAAGATTTCATAAGCTTAAAATAAATCTTGAATGTACTTTACTTGCATATTTATGTTTTAAGGATGAAACTTTTTAAGGGGGGAGCATTGTTATGACCACATCTGAGCTTAATTGGTAAACTAGGATTTACCTGGATGATTATATGCTTAATTGGATTGATCATTGCTTAAATCTAATTAATGATGATAATTTAGTTTTGATGTTTTAAACCTAATAATAACGTTAAGTGTTCTATTGTTTGAGAAATTAGGGTTTGAGAAATATAAACCCTAGTTGGCTGAAATTAGGGTTTTGATGGTACATGAGTATGGAATTTGATCAGGATAGCAGTGTGGTAAATGATTTTTTATATTTTCTAAAAAAATAATTTAATTGAATTTTGGATATGATATGTATAACTCAATCATGAATATTGGAGAAAATTTTTAGAATATTTGAGTGTTCTTTGAATGTGTTTCTTGGTCGAACTATACTTTGACCAAAATGTTGACACAGTGCTTTTCAATAGTGTATTATTTTATTTTTAATTATTTATTGGTAACTAAAAATGATCTTAATTTTAACTGGTGATCTAAAACTCAATCATAAACAATATTTAAAATTTTCATAATTTTTGGATGTGTTTAGTCCTTATCAGTAGACGAACTACAGTATATGACATTTTTGTAGAATTCTGGATAGTAGTGCACTATTCGATTTTTTATTATTTAATGGAAGTTTTGAATGATCTCAAATTTTAATTAAAGATTTGAAACTCAATTATACACAACATGATAATTTATCATAATTTTTGGAGAATTTTTGATCTCTAAAATACACGAATTCACATAAACCTTTTTATGATAGAAAAATCTACTGAAATAAGAAAAAGTTTAGTTAGGGGTCAATGTGCAATTAACCCAAGAATCTCAATTGTTCTATATGGTAAACCTAACACGCAAGGAGATCTCATAATTCGTGATTCAATCCATAGAAATAAAATCCTAGAGAGAGAGAGAGTTAGGGTTTGAGAGGAGAAATTGATGGAGATGCTGACCTAGGGTTTTGCGGTCCGAGGAATGATGAAATCATGTAGGTTTAGCTTCTTTGGATATAGTTTCATGGTGAATCTTCTCTCACGTGTCAAAATTCCGTCCCTCCTCTAATTTGATCTGAAATGGTATCAAAACTTCCCCTTTTCTCACTCTTTCTTCATAATCCCTCATTTTTAGGGTTTTCGAATTGAAAGGAAGAAGAATTGGGTGAATTGCTAGGGATTTGATATAGATTCGAGATTTTCAGATATGGGATACATTTTTAAGGTGTTTTCACACCTTAGGGTGAGTGAGAACTTTCTTTAAATAGTATATTGCACTAAAATTGGTTAAATGAACCATAATCTTTCATTTCTTAGTATGCGACTACAAACCTTGAATTGTCTATTTGTTATAAGTTGTTGCAAAATGATATGAAATGGGTTCTTCCTTTGTTTGAATGAATTTCAGATGATAAAATCATATTAGAAATGTATACAATGCATTCTAATGAAAATTCCCTAAGTATTTGCAGAGATTATAAGAGTAAACTAAAATATAGGGAATTTGTCTATGACTGAAATTTGTTGTATAAGTAAATAGAGAAAGTTGCTTATCTGGATCCCCTTGGTTTTGAATGATTGTTTATCTAAATTCATAATACATATATGTTAGATACTATCTTGGATTTCATTTAAAGTGAGTAGTGTTTGTTTGGTATCTCAGTGAAGAGGGTGAAACCCTAGATGCGAGGAAAGTTGGATATTTGTGACTAGATATCGTGAAATCCATTTGAAGGGATTTTCTTGACATGATAGACTTTATTTATTCAATGTTATTATTGATGCATGATATCCCAGTGAATGGCATGGAAACCCAAATTCAGCTTAGTTCCAAGGATTCATACATATATTGATTTTATATGATTTGTTGATAGTAGTCTTTATTCAGTGAATGTTTATGTTGCATGAAATATTTATGGGAGCCATGGGAATAAGTTGTTGCCTGGTGAGAGGTGACAAGATGTGTGATGGCCTTGTGAGCCATGAGAATACTTGTACAACCAGTGAAATGAATACCTTGGTCTAAGGACCTAGAGGTAATGGTTACCTGTTACAGAGGTAGCAATGCTATGTGATGATCTAAGGGTTTGAATACCCATATCCAGTAATTATGATAATGATGTGAAGGGATGAGAATTCCCAGTAATGTGATAAGGGATTGAGATCCCAGGTATCATGTGTTGTAAAGATTTGAAAAGTACGTGATATATGTATTACACCTTTCTTTGTAGCATATTTGTTGTGATTAAATGAAACCCTAAGGGTAGGGTGTTCAATGAATCAAGTATTGTGATATCAATGTTCTCAGTTATTATTAATAATTCTTGTCATGATAAGTAATGAACTCTTAATTGAGTTATGAGATGCACAACTCAAGATTTGGGTTGATGTGCACGTTCTTTGAGAAATTATAGATAAGTTGCAGATGCTATTGACGATTACTCATATGTCAAGTAATTAACTCTATGTGTAATAAGATGATAAATTGCACGATTCTAGTGTGTATGTGCCAAGTGGATATGTAATATATTTATTTAAGAATTTTAGTCTGTCTGCATGTATAGTATGTTGATTACTCAGTATATTACAGTGTTTTGAATATACTGCTCTGCCAAGTTTAGAATGATATACATGTTATATCATAACTTCAAATAAGTAGACGTGACACCATAGAGATACCAAAGTCAAGTATAAGTAAGAGAAGGGTACAATGTAAAAAGAGCTTTCTAGGAATAATAAAATAATAGACTTAGGAGCCCTGAACACCGTAGAATCCCTATGTGAGGTTTGCGCCTTAAGGGTGAAACGACCTAACCCTGGAAGCGTCCAGTATATAGGGGTCGGAACGTGCTATCAGGTGGCACGGGGGACGAAGCCCTAGTGGAAGTCTCCTCAAATTATAGTTTGTAGTGTCCAACATCAACAAGAAGTCCTGGTGGCACTAGAGTATAGAAAAGATAAAAGGTGGCTTTACTCTCCACCTGTGTGCTCAAGTTAGAGGAGGATTCCTGTTTAAGCCAGAGAGCCATTTCCCTGTTGCAGACTAGGAGAGTAGTCAGACTTAGCATTTCCTGGATGTGTCTGCTAAGTCTTGTACGGGGTGATCATAGTGCACTACGAGTCTTCATATGTAGAGTACATTGCATATGATCAGGGCATAATAAAATGAATGAGAGGTCAAACAAGTGTGTACAGTTATTCAATTATTCTTTGTACATTTTTGAATTATTAGTTCTCTTTATGATCAATCAAGTATTTCATATATTGATTCACTCTTATAGATATCTAGAGTATCCTGCCATATTTATGATTATCAATTATTAGACTCTTTAAAGCTTACTACTGTTATAATTGATATCAATTGCTCAAAAGTATATCTGTAATTATATCAATGCTTTAGACTGTTTCTTTGAAGTACTCATTCACTGAGTGAGTAGGCTCACCCCTCTACTCACAATTTTCAGGGAAATCACATGGACTTGAAGAAGATATCATTGCATCAGAGTAGATGTACCGCAATAGTTAAGTCTGAGTACAGTTAAGTTCAGTCGGTCCTTGTCACTCTAGGTCATTGTAAAGAAATAAGAGAGAGTTGTAAATGATGATGTATAACATTATTCCTCTTTTAGCAATATGTGTGAATCAACAAGTCTTATGTGCTTAAAAGTATGAGGAACATAACGAATGTTCACACATGCATTTATACTAATGAAATTAGATTAGAGAAATCAATATTTACATTCCCTTGTAAAGTTGGTTTATGTGGTTCAATGCGAGAAAACAATGAGTTTTGAAAGAGAAGAAAAAGTTAAGGGCGATCTTTGTATTACGTTAAATCCTCAATTTATGCCCTAATCTCATGATTAGTGGAAATTGTGAGATTGGGGTGTAACAACTGGTATCAGAGCTTAGGCTGAGTTGTCAGAGACCATTAAGTTAGTAAGTTAGAGTCATAAGTGTGGCAAATAGGAGATGTTATGAAGTTACCTCTGGGGTTTTAAGTATTTGGATATCATGGTCCGATATCTGAGTACTTGGATCAACTAGTATCAAGCTACTATGTCTATTCTTTCATGTATACCCTGGCCAGGTATACAGTGAAGGATGGGCTAGAGAGGAACCCTAGAAATATTAGGGTTAGAAATAAGATAAGTAACATGAATTAAGAGCATAAATATAAAAATGAGATAAAACTTTCATTTCATATTGTTGTTTTATTGGAGATGAATAGAAATGCTCTTATATGTTTGAATTCATATATTCAGTATTTTGAAATATATATGAGTCTTTAAGATTTGTTGTACACTATGCAGTTATAGCATTTATTAATTACATTCTTTGTATCAAGTAGACTAGAAATGATCTTTGAATGAGCTTTCCTAAGTGGATAAGTTTTCTTCCACACATTTGAGATGAATAGGAGTTGAGTAATCCTGAGTAGCTCTTGGCTTCAGGACTGCAGGTTCGGCCTGGTCCGGCTGGCAGGATGCATTACTGGGATCTAATGACTCCTATTAGTAACATAACAAGAGTAAATTCTGGATAGATTAGATCCAAATTCTAGTATGAATGTATATACTCTAAGATTTTGAAGTATAAGGGAAAGACTGGGATAACTAAGAATTAGTTGGAACTGATATCTGAGATCCAACTTTGGGGCCTCATATGAGAAACCCTTAATTTGGAATAAAGGAACACGACATAAGGTTTAGATTAAGTTTAATTATTAGTATTATATGAACTCTAAATATGAAATATGGAAAAGATACGAGAAAGTATGTAAGGGGCCAAGATAGTAAGAATCAATCATGAGGAATGGATTATATAACCGAGTACAATGTTTTTATGTACTCCAAAACAAAGGGAAAATAGAAGAAAAGAGCTAAGTATACAGTAAGTACATAGAAGTAAAGAGTCTTCAGAACAGTTAAAGTGAAGAGTGTTGGTATGTATGCCCAGAGAGCCAATCATGGGATGATTGGTGGGATACATTAAGATTGATTTGATAAAAATCAAAGGCAAGCTTCCAATTCTTTCTGGTTCAGTCATATGAGATAGTGATAGAACAGATTGAATGTCTAGAGAATGACAATACTCAATGACCTATGCTTTCAGGTTGAGGACCTGAACGATGAGATCATACGGATGCTAAGAGTTTGTACATTCTTGTTATGTCCCTAGTCGGATGTCATTGTGGAAGGTAGATAGACAGCAATGACACACAAGACTAGATTGTGGTATTGGTTGATGATAGAATCTCATTAGTCATGATATAGAGATATCAAACCAAACACATAGGTACTTCTTAGAGAACAAGTGTACCAGACAGACCCACCGTGAGTTTGACACATGGAACCATGACATGGTAGTCACAGTCAGTACTCACAGTGATGGTGGTGAGTGTGATTCTTTGACCTGAAATCACTACACTCAACACATGTCGTTGGGCACACTTTGACATCATCAAACGCAGTCCTGAAACATGGGTTGTTATAAAGGTGATGATTGGGTGGCTTTGACACATGGGGCTTTTGAGGGGTGAGTGATAGATATGGCAATTGTCCCTCTTGAGGGAGTATGATATCCATGGCCACTTGATGAGTAGGATTGAGAAAGGCATGCACACAGGTGTGAATCAGTATGTGATACTGATGTCATAACATATCTCTTCCAATCTACTCTGAGATCAAGAAAGTGAATGAACGTTGACAGGATGACTGTTCCATGCCTCGAGTTCATTCAGGATATCAGTGACAAAGGAATTATACATTCACTGTAACACCATTCACGGATTGTAGGATTGAAAGTTGTTCTCCAACTTTCTATTTCACTTGGGTAGCACTGATGTGTGACTAGGCACCGCTCTTTGCTTGTGAAGTCATAAGTGTTATGGATTTTCACTGCCGACGTGAAATGGACCTGCAGGGTCACACACATAGGATTTAACCTAGAAGAGGAGTTTTGTCCACAAACAATGTTTAGATTGATTACTAAAGGAGTTTAGTAGTTCGATTAAACACTCAATCAATTGATAGCTCAATATCATAATGTTCAAGGTGTTGGACACATTGATTGGAGTATCGGATTGATTGAAACCACAATTGACTGATTCTGTACAAACCAATCGGCTCATGTGATGAACCGATCGGCTGAGCTTGGTGAACCGGTTAGCTCAAGTGTTGAGTCGATCGGCTCATGGACAGGGTGAAATGATTGCTTCAAGTGTTGAAATGATCGGTTCAACTGGTGCAACTGAGCAAGTTGGGAAAGTAGGATTGGTGAGAATTTTCCTTTCATTTCAGTTGCCCAATTTGATTGGGAAAACGGATTGGTATTCGATACCAATTAGAAACAAAAGAAGGAAAGTCAATCGGGAACTGATCAGGACCATGAACCGACCTATTCAGAAGTGAACCGATCGGCTCATGGGTCCCAACCGGTCGGTTGAGGTGTCAACCGACCGGCTCAAGTCCCCAACCGACCATTTCAGTTGTGAAACGATCGGTTCAGGTTGCGAGTTGGTTGTTTTGTGGAAAATCTCGAACCCTTCTACTCCTGCTTTTAGTCCCATATTGCCCGGGATGGAGAACCCTGTCCCATGACCCTCCTATATATGTAGGGGTATTGGGGGCTTCTCAAAGTACAATTCAGTACAAACCAGTTGCTCTGCAAAGTTGTCATTCTCTCTGGTTTTGGTAACCGAGAGAGCCCGAGCAAGTGCTACCCGATAAGGGAGGCACAACAAGGGAAAGACAACTACAGTTGTGACTGGTAGCAGGAGAGTGTGTTGGTGACTAGTACGCCAACAGGAGGGTGTGACTCTTTCCAATTCCTTGTGGGATAAGGAGATTGGAGTTCCAGGTGGTCTGTGTGGACTACTTCAGAGGTGGGAGGTTTCTGCCGCTCGGAGGACAACTGTCAATCCCGACAGTCCCGGTGAGACCAGGAGTCGTCAGTCCCGGTGCGACCAGGAGCTGCACAGACACCGTCCAAGACCGGAGGTGAAGACCGTGCAAGCCGCGAGGTATTGTCGCCGAGCAAGCCTTGGGACAAGGTATGATTCCACAAACCATCCCTTCCTATTGTATATACGTTGACGTGTTTCCTTGTTCTGGGTTTGGGGAGGAAAATTTTTGTTTCCGCTGCCTTCTCTGCCTCCCCTAAAACCCAACAGTGGTATCAGAGCCACGTCAACTGCTCTATATTTTAGGAATATCGATATGATCGATTTTGGTTTGTCGCCTTTATTTATTGCATACGATGCGAATAAATTTGGCTTTATGCATGTCCAATCCTAAATACACAAATCCCAATTACATATATGATATGTATTATTAATGCACTCGATACGCGTCGCCCTTAAATGAGTTTTGTGGTGGATGTATAGCGTGGTTATGGCCAATAAACCCTATCTGTGTATGGTTGTATGTGGATGCTTGCATCTCGGTCTGCGCACCGATCTTCCTTCTCCTATTCCTGATGTAACTCGAAATAATTCGAGATTTCTTTCCTACCTTTGCTCCCCTCGAATGTAACTTGAGGTTTCTTCTTTTATAATGTAAAATAGGATAGAATTTTATTTCCTGTTATGTCAAAGAACGAAGGACATCCTGACGACAGCTGAGACGATCGGTTCAAGGCGTGAAACGATTGGTTGACGTTCCAGACGATCGGTTCAAGGTGTGAGCCGATCGCTTGATGACCAGTTCGAGGAGTGAGACGAGCGGGTGGCGGCCATGATGAGATGCACGACGACCAGACGAACCGATCGGTTGGAGGAGCCAACCGATCGGCTGGTGGCACCCAGACGACCGGGCCAGAACGAGCAAATCATTCATGTGATGAGTTGATCTACTCAGAAGGCAAAGCACAGAGTTCATCTTGTACATGTTGCATGTGATGTAGACCTAGATGACCGTGATTCCTCTTGGCTCAAGGAATCACATTAGGATGGCCATAATCATCGCTTATATCATTCCACATGTTTTCTGTGGGATATAGCATGTATATGATACGTACTATATATTGTGGTGATTGGATATGTATATGTATATAAAACCAAATCCCTCATTAAATATTAAGTTTTATATGCCTTCCAAATGCGACACACGTGAAAAGCTTGATCGACCAAGTGTGGGCACGCCCAAGCGTGGTGCACCGTCTATCTCGTGGAAGCGTGAAGGATGGATATGTGGGTCTGCCCAAGCAGGGTGCATATTCATCGTGTTGGCTTTGGGTCGGACTTAACAAGGTGACCTAGATAGGATCTAGCACCTTGAGGCATGGAGATGATCATGGTAAGGAGTTTCATATGACATCTTATTAAGAGTTGCATATGATGCAATTGGCAAAAGTTGCCTACCTGAGAGATCTAAGTTGTGGGTGACACCCCTAGCTGGTCCATGACTTAGAGGATTTCAGGATCTTTCCCACTAGAAGGTTGTATGCTGAAATCTTCCGAATTGATGGTGAGGGCTATCAATTTGAACTAAAATAGTGGGAGTGATAATTAATTAAAGGCCTAATTATATAGTCAACTTTTCAAATCAATCAAATAAGTCAAAAATGAGTTTTTGGACTAAAATTGCATATTTCCTTTTGTAGTACAAATGACAACAAATAGCAATCACTTTTCTTTGCGATCGGTCCTTGAAAAGGAAAAGCTAAATGGGACCAACTTCCACGACTGGTATAGGACATTGAGAATTGTTCTCACTCAAGAGCGAAAGCTCTATGTCCTGGATACTCCAATTCCAAAGGAACCTGCTCCTAATGCACCAAAGGCAGAAAGGGATGCTTACAAGAAGCATTCTGATGATGCCATTGATGCAAAGTTCTTGATGTTGTGCTCTATGAACCACGAGTTGCAGAGACAACATGAGAACATGGGTTTCATTGAGATGATTCAGCATCTCAGGAACATGTATGAAGATCAAGCACGACAAGAGAGATACAATGTCTCAAGGGCACTGTTCAAGTGTGTCATGACAGAAGGAGATCTAGTTGGTCCTCACACACTCAAAATGATTGGGTATGTAGAGAACCTGACAAGACTGGGATTTCCACTGAGCCAAGAGTTGGCTATTGATGTGATACTGCAATCATTGCCAGAATCCTACAGTCAGTTTGTGATGAACTACAACATGAACAACTTTGATAGGCCACTGTCAGAGTTGTTGGGCATGTTGAGGACAGCCGAGATACAGATGAAGAAGGACAAGCCTAAGTCTGTGATGGTGATCATGAGCAAGAAAGGCAAGTCCAAGCGCAAGGGAAAGGGCAAAGCTAAGAAAGGTTCTGATGCTAGCCAGGAGCCCAAGTCGTCTTCAGCTCTCAAGGCCAAGGGAGGCGTGACCAAGAAAGGCAATTGCCACCATTGTCAAAAGCCAGGACATTGGAAAAGGAATTGTCCTCTCTATCTGGAAGAACAAAAGAAGAAGGAGGCGACAGACGTCTCTACTTAAAGGTGTCATGAAAGTAAACTTGTAACACTTTTGAGGTATATGATACCAAGATGTAAAGTGTAAAGCACTCAATAAATGGGGCAAGTGTTGCCGCCATAGATAGGAGTACTTTAGTTTATTTTCAGCCTAAAAGGCATGTAATACAGTTATGAACTGCTGTTTCATATTTGCCAATAAATAGAAACACTTTATTTTTGCATATTGTATGACAATGATGGCAATCAATAAAGAGATGTTTCAATTTCTAAAGATATGATCTTTGTGGCAATGCCTTGTTTATCTTGTGGTATTTGATATGCATAAGATAAAATGATATCTAAAAGTTATAGATAACTCAAACAATCAAATTAGCATCAACCATGAGAAATTCATTTCTAGTTTCCATGTGATGGATAAATCTAGACTCTTTTGGTTAGAGAACCAGTAAGAGACATGAATATCTTGGACATGATTAATCAATCTTCACTAAAGGTAGTGGGAGAATGATTATCCTAATAGGTATAAAACATGTGATGTATTTGCATACCTATTGGAAAGAATGCTAATACTTCAAATGGTGTTTAGAGAAATACCAATATGAATATTTTGAAGTGTTCCAGATTATCATAGATGAAGTGCAAATTTGGTAAAGTGTTAATTCTTGATGAGATCAATGAATGAAATACTTGGACCAAATGTTTGAGATCCTTATGAGTGATTATGATAGTGTATCATAGTGAACTCATGATTAAGGCATGGTGATGTCTAAATCAAGAAGGAATCATACTCTAAGGAGTTAGAGAATGATTATCAAATAACTGAATTCTTCTTAAATAAAGAATATGCTTCACTAATAAAAGAAATTAAGAATCGCAAGGGTTGTGAGTTCTTATATCCTTAACAGATACACCTCAATTATCTATGTGATGAGCTGTTCATGTGATGAGTCAACTATCTAGATGAATATGAGGAACCAAATTTTGAGCTATGGTTTATGACCATTACATCCTAAATGACATCCATGTGAACCATAAGGTATGACCTTGATGGTAGCACCCATTGGATGAAATCCATAAGTGCCAATGAATCTTATGTGTTAAGATACATGGATAACATTTTGAGAAGGATGATGCTTGTTGATTGCAACTTAATGACTAAGGCATTTGGCATATGGATACTAAAACCGCATTCCTATGAGGAATAAAACAAGGATGTGTACGTGACACAACCTATAAGGTTTATGAATCCACTAATGCAAATGAAGTCTATAAGTTACAATGGACTAATCAATGTGATTGATTGAGTACAAGCAACTCAGAATTGGATCTTTACTTTGATAATATAGTCAAAGGGTTTGACTGATATGTCAAAGATAAAGAAGGGATCTGTGATTTAGTGGGAGCGTGTTCACATTCCACATGTTGATGTGAAATGGAAATGTTCTAGAATGGAAATCCAAAAGTGGAAATTATCTTTAAGGAAGATAGTGATGTTTCCTATGTGATAGGAATAGAGATATATAGAGATAGTTCTCGAAAACCTCTTGACCTGAAAAGAGAAAGCATACATTGGCAATCTGTACTGAAGGGTTCAGTATGCATAGATTCAATGGGAGAAAACTTGTCCATGTTACATGGAGTTAGTATCCCAAGGCCAAGTGTCCAATTCTTATGAAGAATGGGAACACTAAGAATAGTTATGGATCTATCATGTATGTAATCATCCCATTATCTTGCATGTATCGAAATGGAAAGAACAAAATGCATTCATCATCTTGTATGTAGGACATAGCAATATGATGTGCTCATCCTGATAACTCGTATGACGAGTGGATGTTTGTCTACTTCTGGTAAGGGTTACTGGAATACCATAAGAACTTGATAAGTACTTGTGAAGTACTAGTTCTGTGGAGATAAGGAAGAGTTCAATGTAAAGAGTTAAATTGATGTGAACTTCTGAAAGGACAGAAAATTAATCGCAAAATATATATAGGATATATAAAAGTGAAAGCTTGTTGATAATTGGAAGTGTTCCAATAAAACCACTTAAAAGGGAAATGACGAGTATCTATGCGTTAGAGAACAATAGTGGATACTATATGGATCTGGAAGTTCATGAGATGAACTTATAGATATTCTGCTCATTGATGACAAGTATGGAATCCTTGATCATGCAATGTGGCTAAAGGTTAGCAAAAGAATACTAGATCGCATATTACGACAACTCCATCTCATACGTGTGACGTACAGTGAAGAGATGTAAGACATGCAATTTATACTGACTTTGGCAAGGTGTTGCCATAACTCACTATGTTCGCACTAAAGCAGAGTAACATGTGGGACATGTTTGAAGATCACTATGAATATGATTCAAGGGTGATTGGCTCGCAGTGCAAGTGGGAGTCTGTTGGTATGTATGCCTTGAGAGCCAATCATGGGGTGATTGGTGGGATACATTAAGATTGATTTGATAAACATCAAAGACAAGCTTCCAATTCTTTCTGGTTCAGTCATATGAGATAGTGATAGAACAGATTGAATGTCTAGAGAATGATAGTACTCAATGACCTATGCTTTCATGTTGAGGACCTGAACGATGAGATCATACAGATGCTAAGAGTTTGTACATTCTTGTTATTTCCCTAGTCGGATGTCATTGTGGAAGGTAGATAGACAACAATGACACACAAGACTAGATTGTGGTGTTGGTTGATGACAGAATCTCATTAGTCATGATATAGAGATATAAAACCAAACACATAGGTACTTGTTAGAGAACAAGTGTACCAGACAGACCCACCGTGAGTTTGACACATGGAACCATGACATGGTAGTCACAGTCAGTACTCACAGTGATGGTGGTGAGTGTGATTCTTTGACCTGAAATCACTACACTCAACACATGTCGTTGGGCACACTTTGACATCATCAAACGCAGTCCTGAAACATGGGTTGTTATAAAGGTGATGATGGGGTGGCTTTGACACATGGGGCTTTTGAGGGGTGAGTGATAGATATGGGATTTGTCCCTCCTGAGGGAGTATGATATCCATGGCCACTTGATGAGTAGGATTGAGAAAGGTGTGCACGCATGTGTGAATTAGTATGTGATACTGATGTCATAACATATCTCTTCCAATATACTCTGAGATCAAGAAAGTGAATGAACGTTGACAGGATGACTGTTCCATGCCTCGAGTTCATTCGGGATATCAGTGACAAAGGAATTATACATTCACTGTAACACCATTCACGGATTGTAGGATTGAAAGTTGTTCTCCAACTTTCTATTTCACTTGGGTAGCACTGATGTGTGACCAGGCACCGCTCTTTGCTTGTGAAGTCATAAGTGTTATGGATTTTCACTGCCAACGTGAAATGGACCTGCAGGGTCACACACATAGGATTTAACCTGGAATAGGAGTTTTGTCCACAAACAATGTTTAGATTGATTACTAAAGGAGTTTAGTAGTTCGATTAAACACTCAATCAATTGATAGCTCAATATCATAATGTTCAAGGTGTTGGACACATTGATTGGAGTATCGGATTGATTGAAACCGCAATTGACTGATTCTACACAATCTACACTCCCAACCGATCAGCTCGTGTGATGAACCGATCGGCTGAGCTTGGTGAACCGATCAGCTCAAGTGTTGAGTCGATCGGCTCATGGAAAGGGTGAAACGATTGCTTCAAGTGTTGAAACGATCGGTTCAACTGGTGCAACCGAGCAAGTTGGGAAAGTAGGATTGGTGAGAATTTTCCTTTCGCTTCAGTTGCCCAATTTGATTGGGAAAAAGGATTGGTATTCGATACCAATTAGAAACAAAAGAAGGAAAGTCAATCGGAAACTGATCAGGACTACGAACCGACCGGTTCAGAAGTGAACCGATCGGCTCATGGGTCCTAACCGATCGGTTGAGGTGTCAACCGACGGCTCAGGTCCCCAACCGACCGTTTCAGTTGTGAAACGATCGGTTCAGGTTGTGAGTTGGTTGTTTTTGTGGAAAATCTCGAACCCTTCTACTCCTGCTTTTAGTCATGTATTGCCCGAGATGGAGAACCCTATCCCATGACCCTCCTATATATAGGGGTATTGGGGGCTTCTCAAAGTACAATTCAGTGCAAACCAGTTGCTCTGCAAAGTTGTCATTCTCTCTGGTTTTGGTAACCAAGAGAGCCCGAGCAAGTACTACCCGATAAGGGAGGTACAACAAGGGAAAGACAACTGCAGTTGCGACTGGTAGCAGGAGAGTGTGTTGGCGACTAGTACGCCAACAGGAGGGTGCGACTCCTTCCAATTCCTTGTGGGACAAGGAGATTGGAGTTCCAGGTGGTCCGTGTGGACTACTTCAGAGGCGGGAGGTTTCTGCCGCTCGGAGGACAACTATCAATCCCGACAGTCCCGATGAGACCAGGAGTCATCAGTCCCGGTGCGACCAGGAGCTGCACAGACACCGTCCAAGACCGGAGGTGAAGACCGCACAAGCCGCGAGGTATTGTCGCCGAGCAAGCTTCGGGACAAGGTATGATTCCACAAACCATCCCTTCCTATTGTATAGACATTGATGTGTTTCCTTATTCTGGGTTTGGGGAGGAAATTTTTTATTTTTGTTGCCTTCTCTGCCTCCCCTAAAACCCAACAAAGAGAACTAGATGAGCATGTAAATCACAAAACTAGGATAAGAAACTTAGTTGTAACAAAGAGAAATGTTGGAAATAATTAGCTTGATTAAGGAATGAGGGTTATGATATAATTGAGAGCATGGAATGTATACCTTTATTAATCAGTTCAATACATTCATCCTTATTACCTTTGGATTCCAAGTCTCTATAGAACAACAAACTAGTTTCTAAAAGAAGAACAAAAGTTTAGCTAAATAAATGAATAAGTCATACAAAGGTAGACTATATTCAGGAAGGAAAAACTTGATTGAAAGAGAAACTATGTTTCACCCATGCATGAGTCATTTGATTTAAAATGAAGGATATGTAATGTATTAAACATGAGGTGATACTAGTAGAGAGATTATTGATTTAGAATTTCAACTTCACATTAGTAAAAGGATTAAAGGAAATATATGCAACATGGTATACATGATCGTACACATAAAAGAAGCAACATGATCATAAGAGAAAACTAGAAGTTAAAGATGACATGTGGAATGGTAGTATATGGTAAGGGGATTATGCAAAGTAAAGAAGGGTTTGAAACATAATAGAGTAATATAGATTATAAAAGAAAGAGGTTGTGAGATTTAAGAAATGCTAATTAGTCAAGTATCCTTGTTGATAATTAATTAAACCTACATATGAGAAATGTATTATTGAATGTTTGAAGATAAGAATTCTAAGTCTCAAAATCATCTTCTCTTTCATATCTTCCTTAATGAGAGCAATGTGGGAATGAAGCGATAAGAAAATCAATCATATTTGATGCATAACCACCGTGGTAGAGACATCTAGTGAATGTAATAGTGACACATAATATGATGATGAAACCCTAGCAGGGTAATTGAGAATGTAATCAATCTGAATGACCAAGTAAGAGAAAGGAAATTCAATCGATAAGATAAAGAAGACTTTAGTAAAACTTGAGAGATCCAAAGTTTGAATTTCAAATTAAGGGAGCAAAGTCACATCACAATAACGTCATGCAACTAATAAGGACCAAACCCTAGAATGTTTAGAGTTGTAGTAGTTCATGGGATGTCACTAGTGATTTGACCTTGAATACTAGCATCTCTATAAAACAAGATCATGAAATTTGCACTATGAGAAGTAAACTAGCACTAATAGTAATCCTAGCTAATCTGAAAGGTAGATAAACAATATGGAAATGATTTAGAGAAAAGGATAAGAAAAAGATTTGAAATATAAGAGGTGTGTTTTGAACAAAAGGAGAAATACAATATGAGTGAAGTGTGATATGAAATAAATTCTTGCAGTGATAGCAAGAATAATGAATAATCTATTTGTACCTTGTATGCTTCAATTTTAGGAATGTTTAATCTACATGATTAAAATGAGAAGGATAAGTAGCAAAAAGTAAGCAGTAGTGAATGAGGGGAGAGATAAGAGAAAACAATGGTTTTTCGTAATATGTGAATCTATTTTTAGAAGTATAATTTGTTGAAGGTATATTAAGGGATGTAAATTGGTTTTACGTATGATTTCAGTGTACACGTGCAAGCAATATGTTAATTAAAGGTGTTTGATAGTTTAAGTCATTCATACCAGTAATCCATCTTAGTATTGTACAATTGTGGTATGGTGATATGGGTTGAATGATGATGGAACAAATGGAGGGTCACCCTGAATAAGGTAGTCTTACCTATTCACTCATATGAATAGAAGGGATGATAACCATATTGTATTGATATGTAACCCTAATGAGGTGTAGCTTGTTATACCTAGATTTAATATAACTAAGTGATAGTGATTAGATATGAATAGTCCTTGAATGACTAATACAATCATGGAGTACTTTGTTACTATTTTTGAAACCCTAGTATGCTATAACCCGATGGTTACACCTTGAATTATGTGTGGGTTCATACTTGAGAATAGTATGGAATGTGATGGTAATGCTTCACCTTATGCATCTGTGATGCAATGGGGATGCCATGAGTAGTATTGTACAATTGATGTTGAATCTAGTCTTTCAACTCAAGATTGTTTTGCTATTTGAGTATCACAATAGTAAAATTCAAAAGAACATGGTGAACTCTCTTTCATGATTTAGAGGTAATACATAACAATAGTACATATTTAGCAGTATGAATTGAGATAGTTGGATCGGATTATCGATGTTGAGGTAACACCTCAAGAGTATGAAAATATTATAATGGTCGTTTCTCTCTCTATCTTATGATTGATTGTGGCATAGAGAATTTGTTTGTTATCATTGAGAACTATTTCAAACATGTTGTGATTTAGTAAAGGAATAAAGGACTTAATGTTGAAAACTGCATTCAAGTATGAAATACAAGAATATAATGACATGTAAGATTTTAGAATCTTAAAATAAATCTTGAATGTACTTTACTTGCATATTTATGTTTCGGGGACAAAACCTTTTTAGGGGGGGGGGGAGAATTGTTATGATCGCATCTGAGCTTAATTGGTAAACTAGGGTTTACCTGGATGATTATATGCTTGATTGGATTGATCATTTCTTAAAGCTAATTAATGATGAAAATTCAATTATGATGTTTTAAACCTAATAATAACATTAAGGGCTCTATTATTTGAGAAATTAGGATTGAAGAAATGTAAACCCTAGTTGGCTGAAATTAGGGTTTTGATGGTACATGAGTTTGGAATTTGATCAGGATAGCAGTATGGTAAATTATTTTTAATATTTTATAAAAAAAATTGTATTTAATTGAATTTTGGATATAATATGGATAACGCAATCATGCATATTGAATAAAAATTTCAGAATATTTGAGTTTTCTATGAATGTGGTTCTCGGTCGAACTATACTTCGACCAAAGTGCTGACATAGTGCTTTTTAATAGTGTAGTGTTTTATTTTTATTTATTTATTGGTAACTTCAAATGATCTTAAATTTTAACTGGAGATATGAAACTAAATCATCAACAACATGTAAAATTTTCATAATTTTTAGATGCATTTAGACCTTATCAGTAGACGAATTGCAGTAACTAACATTTTTACAAAATTCTAGGTAGCAGTGCACTATTAGATTTTTAATTATTTAATGGAAGATTGGAATAATCTCAAATTTTATCCGAAGCTTTTTAACTCAATTATACACTACATGATAAATTATAATAATTTTTGGAGAAGTTTTGATCTCTGAAATATACGAATTTACATAAACCTTTTTATGACAGAAAAATCTGCTGAAATAAGAAAAAGTTTAGTGAGGGATCAATGTGCAATTAACCCAAGCAGCTCAATTGCTCTATATGGTCAACCTAAAACACGGGAAGCTATCATAATTCTTGATTCAATTCAGAGAAATGAAATCCTAGAGAGAGATAGTTAGGGTTTGAGAAGAGAAATTGATGGAGATGCTGACCTAGGGTTTTGTGGTCTGAGGAATGATGAAATCATGTAAGTTTAGCTTCTTTGGATATAAAACATGGTGAATCTTATCTCACATGTTAAAATTCTATCCCTCCTCTGATTTGATCCAAAATGGTATCAAAATTTCCCCTTTTCTCACTCTTTCTTCATAATCCCTCATTTTTAGGGTTTCCGAGTTGAAAGGAAGAAGAATTGGGTGAATTGCTAGGGATTTGATATAGATTCAAGATTTTCAGATATGGGATACGTTTTTAAGGTGTTTTCACACCTTAGGGTGAGTGGGAACTTCCTTTAAATAGTATATTGCACGAAAATTGGTTAAATCAACCATAATCTTTAATTGCTTAGTATGCGACTACAAACCCTGAATTGTCTATTTGTTCTAAGTTGTTGCAAAATGATATGAAATGGATCCTTCCTTTATTTGAATGCATTTCATATGATAAAATCATATTAGAAATTTATACAATGCATTCTAATGATAATTCCCTAAGTATTCACAGAGTTATAAGAGTAAGCTGAAATATAGGGAATTTGTCTATGACTGAAATTTGCTGTATAAGTAAATAGAGAAAGTTGCTTATCTGGATCCCCTTGGTTTTGAATGATTTTTTTTTATCTAAATTCATAGTACATATATGTCAGATACTATATTGGATTTTGTTTAAAGTGAGTAGTGTTTGTTTGGTATCTTAGTGAAGAGGGTGAAACCCTAGATGCGAGAAAAGTTGGGTATTTACGAATAGATATCGTGAAATCCATTTGAAGGGATTTTCTTGACATGATAGACTTTATTTATTCAATGTTATTATTGATGCATGATATCCCAATGAATGGCATGGAAACCCAAATTCAGCCCAGTTCTAAGGTTTCATACATATATTGATTTTATATGATTTGTTGATAGTAGTCTTTATTCAGTGAATGTTTATGTCGCATGAAATCTTTATGGGAGCCATGGGAATAAGTTGTTGCCTAGTGAGAGGTGACAAGATGTGTGATGGCCTTATGAGCCATGAGAATACTTGTACAACCAGTGAAATGAATACCTTGGTCTAAGGACCTAGAGGTAATGGTTACCTGTTACAGAGGTAACAATGCTATGTGATGATCTAAGGGTTTGAATACCCATATCCAGTAATTATGATAATGATGTGAAGGGATGAGAATTCCCAGTAATGTGATAAGGGATTGAGATCCCAGGTATCATGTGATGTAAAGATTTGAAAAGTATGTGATAGATGCATTACACCTTTCTTTGTAGCATTTGTTGTGATTAAATGAAACCCTAAGGGTAGGGTGTTCAATGAATCAAGTATTGTGATATCAATGTTCTCAGTTATTATTAATAATTCTTGTCATGATAAGTAATTAACTCTTAATTGAGTTATGAGATGCACAACTCAAGATTTGGGTTGATATCCAAGTTCTTTGAGAAATTATAGATAAGTTGCAGGTGTTATTGATGATTACTCATATGTAAAGTAATTAACTCTTATCAGTGTAATAAGATGATAAACTGCACGGTTCTAGTGTGAATGTGCCAAGTGGACATGTAATATGTTTATTTAAGAATTTTAGTCTGCATGTATGTATGGTATGTTGATTACTCAATATATTACAGTGTTTTGAATATACTACTCTGCCAAGTTTAGAATGATATACATGTTGTATTATAACTTCAAATAAGTAAACACGACACCATAGAGATACTAGAGTCAAGTATAAGTAAGAGAAGGGTACAATTTAGAAAGAACTTTCTAGGAATAATAAAATAATAGACTTAGGAGCCCTGAACACCGTAAAACCCCTATGTGAGGTCTGCGCCTTAGGGGTGAAACGACCTAACCCTGGAAGTGTCCAGTATATGGGGGTCAGAACGTGCTATCATGTGGCACGGGGGATGAATCCCTAGTGGAAGTCTCCTTAAATTATAGTTTGCAGTGTCCAACATCAACCAGAAGTCCTGGTGGCACTAGAATATAGAAAAGCCAAGAGGTGGCTTGACTCTCTGCCTGTGTGCTCAGGTTAGAGGAGAAGTCCAGTTTAGGCCAAAGAGCCATTTCCCTGTTGCAGACCAGGAGAGTATTCAGACTTAGCATTTCTCGGGTGTGTCTGCTAAGTCTTGTACGGTGTGATCATAGTGCACTGTGAGTCTTCATATGTAGAGTACACTGCATATGATCAGGGCATAAATAAATAAATGAGAGGTCAAACAAGTGTGTATAGTTATTCAATTATTCTTTGTATGTTTCTGAATTATTAGTTCTCTTTATGATAAATCAAGCATTTCATATATTGATTCACTCTTATAGATATTTAGAGTATCCTTCCATATTTATGATTGTCAATTATTAGACTCTTTAAAGCTTATTGTTGTTATAATTGATATCAATTGCTCAAAAGTATATCTGTAATTATATTAGTACTTTAGACTGTTTCTTTGAAGTACTCATTCACTGAGTGAGTAGGCTCACCCCTCTACTCACAATTTTTAGGGAAATCACATGGACTTGAAGAAGATATCATTGCATCAGAGTAGATCTGCCACAAGAGTTAAGTATGAGTATAATTAAGTTCAGTCGGTCCTTGTCACTCTAGGTCCTTGTAAAGAAATAAGAGAGAGTTGTAAATGGTGATGTATAACATTATTCCTCTTTTAGTAATATGTGTGAATCAGTAAGTCGTATGTGCTTAAAAGTATGAGGAACATAATGAATGTTCATAGATGCATTTTTACTATTGAAATCAGATTAGAGAAATCAATATTTAGATTCCCTTGTAAAGTTGGTTTATGTGGTTCAATGTGAGAAAACAAAGAGTTTTGAAAGAGAAGAAAAAGTTAAGGGTGATCTTTGTATTACGTTAAATCCTCAATTTATGCCCTAATCTCATGATTAGTGGAAATTGTGAGATCAGGGAGTAACATTTGTGGTAATTTGATGCGTGCTAATCTAGAACCCCTTTTCACATCCTTTTAAGTCTTGTCACATGAAAATTCTTATTTTTATCCACTAAAAAGAAACAAATTGCTATTTGCTTCCTTTTATTACAATTGAACTTGAATCTCACCAAAATCTATGCATTTCTTATAGAGTCAGAACACCAGATGATCGGCTCACCTGTTCCATCCGATCAGATCACCTATTCTAGATGATCGGTTGACGCCATCCCTCAGTCACCTAGCCTTATTCAAACACTCAGTCTAGATGGAGTGCCAATTGAATGTCAAACAATCATTTTGGACCTTAAAGCGGGAGTTTTCCCGCCCAGTCGAGTGGGTCAAAGAGTGTCGCTACTTGGGACTTAGGGTTGCTGACTGCTTCCTCGACTCCCACCCTTACCAGACTCCCAACCAATCTACCCGCCTCCCAACCGATCGGTTGGCAGTGCGCGGCCAGTTCAAAAATGCAGTCGCCTGCCCCATTTGCCCACAACCCTAGTTGTAAAATCCCCCTCCTTCTCCTATAAAAGGAGGGGAACTTCCTCCTCACAAGGATCATATTTTATAAGAAGGATTTCTAAGAAATCGTTCTTATGTTATGTTCATCAATAAAGATTAATTATTTGCAAGCTAAGTGTCCCCTTTAGTTATTATTCTTTTACTTCGCTTGTTTTTAGATCTGGTCTTCTTGGTCTTCTTCTTCTATAGATCAGAGCAAGGAATTAAGAGTTGGCCATTTGATAGTCTCTAGCCTAAGGAATCAATCCTTTGATAAGTCTAGACTATGGCTAGAACACTTTCTTCCTCCGTCTCCCTTTTCTCTACAAGCATGAGCGAGTAGTTTTCCTATCGAGGCAAGGGGAATAGCCCCTTAGTCATGGTTTGAATTAACTTAATCCTTGAGAATGACTTCTTTTAGATGGCTTTTGGTTTTAAGAACTAATGATCTATTGGAGTAATTAATCAATTTGGTCATATGTTAATCTGGGTGGAAATGACCATGGAAGCCCAAATTTAGAACACTAAAACCATTCGCATAGAGGTTTTGAAACAACCGTGGATCTTTCTCTTTTGGGATGATGAACTAAGAAACATGAGCACAATACCAATGGGATCATGTGGAGTTCATCTTTTTTGGATTTTAGTTAATTTACATGCCTTCATCATATTTGTTGTTTAAAGGGTTTTGTTATTTCTTGCCTAGGCTAAGGTGGTGAAAGCCCCTGAAAAGCCTCGATATTCCATCATCTAATTCAATCACGGTTTGATTTACTATGTTAACATTCTAGTCTTTTATTCATAATATCTTTTATTGTGCTAACAATCATCTCTCTTCCTTGTAATAGGGCAATTTTACTTCTTGTTAGAATAATTTTAATTCTTGCCTTTCCTTCTTGTTCTAGAAATAATCACCAAACCCCCAATCTAGTTTTTACTTCATGTTCTAAAAATATAAAAATACCAAAAATAAATAAAAGTTCAACAAAACAATTGGATTTAGAGACTACTTTCTTAAAGATGTTGTCATGTGGGATCGACCCTTCTATACTAGCCTTAATTGGACAGTAAAAAAAGGTTGAACTCTAGGATTAAAAATCCTAGTGATTGTAGTGCACTTCGATGCATTATCAATCCACCATGTTCTCCATCAATGACCATCTTGGGAACCTTCCTCCAACACCACTGCTAGAGGGTCCTAAGCGTGTCAAGGTGTCCCAAGCCCTAATAATTTCACAATACATTTTTCATTTTTGTTCATGGAGAGTGTACAACCTCTTCTCTACTTCTTGATCGATGTGCCAAACTTGGCTTCCTCCTCTAAATTTTTTCAAACCCTTTCTTGTGAAAAACATATCCTACTCTTTCTTTTGACACTCGTGGATTTGTCCCTCCTCTTCATACGTAGTTGTGGGTTGGAATACGCTTGCATGTTGGTAATCTTACAGTTTATTTTTTCTCCTCTATGGTAGCCTTCCCCTACTACCACATAGATCACCTCCTTATCATCCCCACATTTATCAACCTTATCATTTGCCAAAATCTCCGCGACATAGATTCCCAACTCTTTATCTCATCCTCGGCTAAAGGATTCTTCCTTTATTGTGATGAATATAAGACACATCTACCTCCCATGTGGCCCTCCTTCCACCCTAATTCCCCAACTCCCTTCTTCCACCAAGAGTTTCCCTCCTCTTCCTTCTTTCGTCCTTCAAATGATCTCTCTCCTGATGAAGAGCTATGAATACTACGTCATGTCCAAGTATGTGCCTTGAAAGAAATATTCTTCTTGTACAATCCTTTTCCATGTAATTTCTTATTGAATCATTATACAATTTCTTCTAATTAGAGAAGCTCGTATCCATGATCCCTATTACCATTCTTTTCCTTCCTTCTCTCAATCTTCCCTTGGACAATCCATATCAATATAGACTATCAAGCCACATAGATAGCTGAGTTTTGGTAATGGTTTCATATTTAAATTCAACTTCAAGCATCTTCTCCATTTTCTCCTAGATACACTAAAAATTCTTAATAGGTTTTATAACAACTAGAACCACTCTCTCCCTACAATAATTGTCCCAACCATAGTTCCCCTCCTCCTCTTCCAACATCACACCAACCCTACTTGTTACAACCCTAATTTTTGGGGTTTATATGGTTGGAAATACAATTTCTCCAATAAAATATGTGATTATGAAATTGTATGATTTATGTGTATGGAATGGATTTCCTTATTTCCTTTGTGCATGTGATTTCGTGGATCATAAAATGTTAATAAGTCCAATATGATTAAAAGAAAAAGAAGAAATCAAATAACACATCTTTAAGAAGGAAATTTGTGATAATGATGAAATATGGGAAATATGTGAAAAAATGTATGATTGAATCATCATGGATGAGATTTTGAATCCACAGGTTTTCTAATGATAAAAGAAATCCAAATACAGGAAATAAAAGAATAAGAGAGAGAAAAAGGATAATCTAGACCCCAAGTCTTAACGAGATTCTATATAGGGTCATGATTAAGTATCCAGTATATTGTTCACCTTATTGTCTTTGGTGGAAGGGCTTAGTCAAGACAATTTTTCTTTTTGGGAGAAGGTAAGTTGTAATTTTTTTTAAGACATTAATATGTCACACAATAGGATTTCTATTGTCTGATCCTATTCAATATTACTATACAAATGAAGGAAACATGTATGGGCAGGTTTCATGTATCCTTCCCCCTCCTTCCCCATGAATAGTAGGAATCCCAGGGGTTATAAATATAGGACCTGCCTTCACCCTTGAGATGTCATTCTCAACTCGTCAGACCTGGTGGGGGAGCCGACTGGGACTCTACGCCCAAATCTCGTAGTCGTCTCTACTGCGAGTTGCTATTCGCCATGGTTGGAAGAGCGAGGAAGGGTGCAGGGTAGAAGGATAGTTGCAATCGATGTTGCCTGGAGGAACTCGACTCCACGTTTCTGACTCCGGTAGATGCTTCCAGACAGTACCTTGCAAGCTACCGATGGCCTAAACGCTGAGGTAGGGCGTCAGGCGGTAGGTTGGAGCAGCGGATCCCTATCAAGACGGTAGGCATCCATGGCAGGGTAGTAGATGGCATCACATGATCCGTAGCGAGGGGGAGGCGACATAGTAGGAAGGTGGCGCCGAGGCTATGGCCTCGCTGCACAACAAATGCACGGGTGAGCATAGATGTAGGGTGTCACGACTGGCATCTGTGAGGAAGAGGGTGAATAGAGCCAAAAGACCCTACTTCCCCTGCATGCACGCTCGTGACCCAAGAGCCATTTGGTCATTTCCTCAAAGTTCTGAGCTGAAGCGCTGGTAAGTCAATAATTGGATATAATGTCGACGTGGCAGCATATTATTGGTCCATTTCTAATTAAGCTTGAAATACTCATAGAAAATAATTGGTAGCTTAGATTTGGACAAGTTATATATGAAAATTGATCAAGAGAATGCAAAGAATCCATTAAACATATAATTGGAGCCCAATTCTTCTTGCAATTCGAAAAGTACTTAAAGTTACCACCTTTAATGGTGTTATTAATGAAAAACCCTATGTATTGATGTTAAGTTGCATTTAACGATGTTCCTTGGATAATCTAAGCCAATATTAACCTATTGTTAATAAAAATGGGATTTAGATCTTAAAAGTTGATCTTTGTGCATAAGTGGCTCAAATTAGGGTTCCATGTATATGCAAGTACAATAATGGGCCTAGAAACCCTAATTTTAGTAATAATGACTTTTAATTATTTTAATTATGAAAATACATGAATAACATAGAGATATGATGTTATAAAGTCAATTTGAGAATAAAGACCTTTAATGTGGATAATATATGTAATTAGGGTTTTATGATCCGTTTTAGGGTTTGGTGACCTGAAAAGGTAAAAGTTGAGAAATCGATCTTAAAAACCCTAAGGAAACCCTAATTTGAATTAGAAATCCTAGGAAGTATTCCCAAGTCAATAAAGTGAGTTCTTGATGAGTATGTAGTAAATAGGTTATACATGCTTTTTACGATTCTGTTCTTTTGTGTGATTGGCTTGATTGCTTACTTGGATTTCCTGATTGGATTGGATTGTGCTTATTTATCGTGAGATCTCCTAATCAAATATGTGGTTATTTATGAGTACACGCTTTAGTTTTCTGGCATTTTCCTGATGTTTTATCAATTGCACGGAAATAAATTGTTTGGATGATTTTATTTTTGTAATCTTTAAAGTGAATATGATTATCACAATTTAAGTATATATATGACTTGCCCAAACCTACATACCATCTATGGATGTATGATGAGAGACCAAGCCCTGGTCAAGCCCTAGAGGGAAGACCACTAGACACCCAGAGAGGTGACCCCAGGTACTAAGCTCAGGATGGAGAAGGTAGCCTTAAAGTCTCTTGCAAGGACTTAACCCTAGAGAGGGTATCCCAGAGGATGACTAAATGAGGTTGGGAATTCATATTGAAAAATGTGATCTTGCATTGTTAACAACTATTTGATGTGATTAAGTTTTTAGAACATATGTGCAATATTTTGGTTGTCACCACATACCGGTATATTCATTTATAATGACTGGCGTTTTGTTTGTCGGCATTTTAGGAATATCTGAAAATGGACAAACAGTAAAGTGGAACTTGTGAAGAATAAAGTTAATTTTTAAAGGAGAATTTAGATAGATAGAATTCCCTGAGGGTAGAAGTTCCAGATTCCTACTTTTGAAAGGTATGTGAAAAGTAAATTTTAATCATGTTTTAAGTTTAGTCTCTGGTAGAATTTATTAATTATTTTTTATTATTTGCAAAACCATTGATCCTATTTTTGGGATAACGCATCTGACTTCTTGGTCTTCCTAATTTGATTAAAAAAATTACATTTATATACATTAACTCAATGAAACTTACAATTTGGGGATCCTAGTAAAATTTATATCTCTCTCTCCTTTTGTCTTTTTACTCCCAAATTTTAAAGGTAGGTCTTAAATACTTTTACCTATGTGTAGCCAAGATTGGAGACCAAAATACAAAACTTAAAGACACTTTTCTTTGTCTCCAAGTCTCTCTTTTATATCCTTTGTATAAAGCATCAAATTAATTCTTTTCTCTTTCTAACTTTCCCATATTTCTTATTTTGATTAGTTTTCTTATTAAAAAAATAATATAGAAATGAAATAGATCCATTAGTTGCCTTCAACGCTACTTTTCTGGAAAATTTCACACAATTCCATATTAATCACCCACTACCTTTAGTAATTCATTTATTTTGGGATTTTCTCTCTTTCTTTTATCCATGTCCATTATTGGATTATTGAAAATAGTAATAACCACAAAATCCATTGCAAAGGGAATTTTACAAATTAAACCATACATTTAAAATAAGGCCATCAAGTTTCTAATATATTGTTATTATTATTGGGTTTTAGGGGAGAAAGAGAAGGCAGCGGAAACAAATTTTTTTTCCCAAACCTAGAATAAAGGAATCACGTCAACGTATATACAATAGGAAGGAGGGTTTGTAGAGGCGTACCTTGTCCCGAGGCTTGCTCGGCGACGTTACCTCGCGGCTTGGGCGGTCTTCACCTCCGGTCTTGGATGGTTTCTATGCAGCTCCTGGTGTTACCGGGAATGTCGGCTTTGACAACTGTCCTCCGAGCGGCAGAAGTCTCCCGCCTCTGAAGTAGTCTACACGAACCACCTGGAACTCCGATCTCCTTGTCCTACAAGGAATCATAAGGAGTTGCACCCTCATGTTGACGTACTAGTCACCAACACACTCTCCTGCCACCAGTCGCTTTCTGTAGTTGTCTTTCCCTTGATGTGCCTCCCTTATCGGGTAACACTTGCTCGGGCTCTCTCGGTTACCAAAACCAGAGAGAATGACAACTTTGCAGATCAACTGGTGCACTGAGTTGTGTTCCTGAGAAACCTCAACTACCCCTATATATATAGGAGGGTCATGAGACATGGTTCTCTATCCCGGGCAATGCGGGATTAATGTAGGAGTAGAAGGGTTCGAGGTTTTCCACAAAAACAACCAACTGCACCACCTGAACTGATCGGTTCACACCCTGAAATGATCGTTTTGGGTCCTGAGCTGATCATTTGGGACTTGAGCCGATCGGCTGGTGCTCTGAGTCGATCGGCTGGTGCTCCGAGCCGATCGGTTTGTGGTCCTGATCTACCTCAAGTTGACTTTTGAATTTGTTTCCAATTAATCAAATATTAATCCTTGTCCAAATTGAATTTGTACAAGTGAAACAAATTGTATTTGCAAAATAGTTTTCTCACTTTCCAAACGATCTCGGTTGGTCACATGAATCGACCAGTTCAACAATTGAGTCAATCGTCTCATGACACATGAGTCGATCGTCTCACCAGTTGAGCCGATCGGTTCAACTCTTGAGCCGATCGGTTGGGGCAGCAGACTATGCAAAATCAGCCAATTGTAGTTCCAATCAATCTGATACTCTATTCAATCGGTCCAACAACTTGAACACTATGATGTTGAGCTATCAATTGATTGAGTGTTTAATTGAACTACTAAACTCCTTTAGTAATCAATCTAAACATCATTTGTGGATAAACTTCTCTTCCAGGTTAAATCCTATGTGTGCGACCCTGCAGGTCCATTTCACGTTGGCAGTGAAAGTCCATAACACTTATGACTTCACAAGTAAAGAGTGGTGCCTAGTCGCACATCAGTGCTACCCAAGTGAAATAGAAATTTGGAGAACAACTTTCACTCCTATAATCTGTAAATGGTGTTACAGCGAATGTATAATTCCTTTGTTACTGATATCCTGTATGAACTCAAGGCATGGAACAATCATCCTGTCAACATTCATTCACTTTCTTGATCTCAGAGTAGATTGGAGGAGATATTTATGACATCAATATCACATACTGATTCACACATGCATGTGCACGCCTATCTCAATCATACTCATCAAGTGGCCATGGATATCAAACTCCCTCAGGAGGGACAAATCCCATATCTATCACTCAGCCCTCAAAAGCCCCATGTGTCAAAGTCACCCAATCATCACCTTTATAACAAACCATATTTCAAGACTGCATTTGATGATGTCAAAGTGTACCCAACGACATGTGTTGAGTGTAGTGATTTCAGGTCAAAGAATCACACTCACCACCATCACTGTGAGAACTGACTGTGACTACCATGTCATGGTTCCATGTGTCAAACTCACGGTGGGTCTATCCGATAAACTTGTTCTCCAACAAGTACATATGTGTTTGGTTTGATATCTCCATATCATGACTAATGATATTCTGTCATCAACCAACACCACAATCTAGTCTTGTGTGTCATTGTTGTCTATCTACCTTCCACAATGACATCTGACTAGGTACATAATAAGAATGAACAAACTCTTAGCATCCGTATGATCTCATCGTTCAGGTCCTCAACCTGAAAGCATACGTCATTGAGTACTATCATTCTCTAGACATTCAATCTGTTCTATCACTATCTCATATGACTGAACCAGAAAGAATTGGAAGCTTGCCTTTGATGTTTATCAAATCAATCTTAATGTATCCCATCAATCATCCCATGATTGGCTCTCAGGTCATACATACCAACAGACTCCCACTTGCACTGCGAGCCAATCACCCTTGAATCATATTCATAGTGATCTTCAAACATGTCCCACATGTTACTGTACTCTAGTGCTAACATAGTGAGTTATGGCAACACCTTGCCAAAGTTGGTATTAACTGCATGTCTCTCATCTCTTCACTGTACGTCACACGTATGAGATGGAGTTGTCGTAATATGCGATCTAGTATTCCTTTGCTAACCTTTAGCCACATTGAATGACCAAGCGCTCCTTACTTGTCATCAAAGACTGGAATAGTTATAAGTTCATCTCATGAACTTCCAGATCCATATAGTATCCATTGATGTTCTCTAACACACGGATACTCGACTATTCCCTTTTAAACGGCTTTATTGGAACATTTCCAATTATCAACAAACATTCACTTTTATATATCCCATATATATTTTGCGATTAATTTTCTGTCCTTTTCGGAAGTTCACATTAGTGTAACTCTTTACAGTGAACCCTTCCTTATTTTCATAGAAATAGTACTTCTCAAGTACTTATCAAGTTCTTATGGTATTCTAGTAACCCTTACTGGAACTAGACAGACATCCACTCGTCATGTCCCACATACGAGTTATCAGGGTGAGCATTTCATATTGTCATGTCCTACATACAAGATGATGAATGCACTTTATTTTGCTATGTCTATATATGCAAGATAATGGGATGATTACATACATGATAGATCCATATCTATTCTTAGTGTTCCCATTCTTCATAAGAATTGGACACTTGGCCTTGGGATACCAACTCCATGGTCAAGTTTTCTCCCACTGAATCTATGCATACTGAACCCTTTAGTATAGATTGTCAATGTATGCTTTTTCTTTTTCAGGTCAAGAGGTTTTCGAGAACTATCTCTATAGATATCTATTCCTATCACATAGGAAACGTCTCTATCTTCCTTAAAGATAATTTCCACTTTGGATTTCCATTCTAGAACATTTTCATTTCACATCAACATGTGGAATGTGAATACACTCCCACTAAATCACAGATCCCTTCATTATCTTTGACATATCAGTCAAACCCTTTGACTATATTATCAAAGTAAAGGTCCAGCTCTGAGTTGCTTGTACTTAATCAATCACATTGATTAGTCCATTGTAACTTATAGACTTCATTTGCATTAATGGATTAATAAACCTTATAGGTTGTGTCACGTACACATCTTTGTTTTTATTCCTCATAGGAATGCAATTTTAGTATCCATATGTCAAATCTCTTAGTCATTAAGTTGCAATCATCAAGCATCATCCTTATCAAAATGTTATCCATGTGTCTTAACACTTAAGACTCATTCGCACTTATGGATTTCATCCCAATGGGTGCTACCATCAAGGTCATACCTTATGGTTCACATGGAAGTCATTTAGGATGTAATGGTCATAAACCATAACTCAGAATTCAGTTCCTCATATTCATCTAGATAGTTGATTCATCACATGACCAACTCATCACATAGATAATCGAGGTGTATCTGTCAAGGATATAAGAACTCACAACTCCTTGTGATTCTTAATGTCCTTTATTAGTGTGGGTTATTCTTTATTTAAGAAGAATTTAGTTATTTGACAATCATCCTCTAACTCCTTAGAGTATGACTCCTTTTGATTTAGACATCACCATGCCTTAATCATGAGTTCACTATGATACACTATCATAATCACTCATAAGGTTCTCAAACATTTGGTTCAAGTATTTCATTCATTGATCTCATCAAGAATTAACACTTTACCAAGTTCATACTTCATCTATGATATTCTTGAACACTTCAAGATATTCATATTGGTATTTCTCTAAACATTGTTTGATGTATTATCATTTGCTCCAATAGGTATGTAAATACATCACATGTATTATACCTAATTAGGATAATCAATCTCCCACTACCACTAGTGAAGATTGATTAATCATGTCTAAGAGATTCATGTCTCTTACTGGTTCTCTAACCAAAAGAGTCTAGATTTATCCATCATATGGAAACTAGAAATGAACTTCTCATGATTTATGCTAATTTGATTATTTGAGTTATCAATAACTTTTAGATATCATTTTATCTTATGCATACCAATTACCACAAGATAAGCAAGGCATTGCCACAAAGATTGAAACATCGACTTTATTAATTGCAATCATTGTCATACAATATGCAAAAATTAAGGTGTTTCTATTCATTGGCAAATATGAAATAGCAGTTCATAACTCTATTACATGCCTTCAAGGCTGAAAATAAACTAAAGTATTCCTATCTATGGCGGCAACACTTGCCCCATTTATTGAGTGTTTTACGTTTTATATCTTGGTATCATATACCTCAAAAATGTTGAAAGTTTATTTCATGACACCTTCAGGTGGAGACGTTTGTCGCCTCCTTCTTTAGTTCTTCTAGATAGAGTGGGAAATTCTTTTTCCAATGTCCTGGCTTTTGAAAATGGTGTCAATTGCTTCTCTTGGTCATGCCTCCTTTGGCCTTGAGAGTTGTAGATGCCTTGGGCTGTTGGCTAGCAACAAAACCTTTCTTAGCGTTGCCTTTTCCCTTGCACTTGAACTTGCCTTTGTTGCTGATCATCATCACAAACTTAGGCTTGTCCTTCTTCATTTGTGTCTCTATTGTCCTCAACATGCCCAACAACTCTATCAACGGCTTGTCAAAGTTGTTCATGTTGTAGTTCATCACAAACTGACTGTAGGATTCTGGCAACGATTGCAGTATCACGTCAGTAGCCAACTCTTGGCTCAGGGGAAATCCCAATCTTGTCAGGTTTTCCACATACCCAATCATCTTGAGCGTGTGTGGACCAACTGGATCTCCTTCTGTCATGACACACTTGAACAATGCCCTGGAGACATCATATCTCTCTTGCCGTGCTTGATCTTCATACATGTTCTTGACATGCTGAATCATCTCAATGACACCCATGTTCTCGTGTTGTCTCTGCAACTCGTGGTTCATGGAGCACAACATCAAGCATTTTGCATCAATGACATCATCAAAATATTTCTTATAAGCATCTCTTTCTGCCTTCGGTGTGGTAGGAGCAGGTTCCTCTGGAACTAGAGTATCCAGGATATAGAGCTTTCACTCTTGAGTGAGAACAATTCTCAATGTCCTAAACCAGTCATGGAAGTTAGTCCCATTCAGCTTGTCCTTCTCAAGGACCGATCGCAACGAAAAGTGATTGTTGTTTGTTGTCATTTGTACTACAAAAGGAAATATATGCAATTTTGTCCAAAACTCAATTTTGACTTTGATTGATTTGAAAGGTTGACGATATAATTAGGACTTTAATTAATTATCGCTCCCACTATTTTGTTCAAATTGATAGCCCTCACCATCAATTCGGAAGATTGCAGCGTACAATCTTCTAGTGGGTCAAGATCTTGAAATCCTCTGAGACATGGACCAGCTAGGTCTGTCACCCACAACTTCGATCTTCCAGGTAGGCAACTTTTGCCAATTGTATCATATGCAACTCTTGAAAGATGTCATATGCAACTCCTTGCCATGATCACCTCCATGCCTCAAGGTGCTAGATCCTATCTAGGTCACCTTGTTAAGTCTGACCCAAAGCCAACACGATGAATATGCACCCTGCTAGGGTAGACCCGCATATCCATCCTTCACGCTTCCACGAGATAGACGGTGCACCACGCTAGGGCTTGCCAACACTTGGCCGATCAAGCTTTTCACGTGTGTCACATTTGGAAGGCATCTAAAACTTTAATATTTAATAAGGGATTTAGTTTTTATAGGTACATATACATATCCAATCACCACAATATATAGTACGTATCATAGACATGCTGTATCCCACAGAAAACATGTGAAACGATAAAAGCGATGATTATGACCATCCTAATGTGATTCCTCGAGCCAAGAGGAAACACGGTCATCTAGGTCTACATCACATGCAACCTATACAAGATGAAGTATTGTAGCCATTCGAATTGATCAACTCATCACATGAATGACCTGCTCGCCCTGGCCAGTCGATTGGATGCCACTAGCCGATCGGTTGGTACCTCTAACTGATCGGTTTGCCTGGTTGTCGTGCATCTCCTTCTGGCCACCACCCGATCGTCTCGCTCCTCGAACCAGTCATCTGGATCACCAACCGATCAGTTCACACCTTGAATCAATCGTCTCAGTTGTCGTCAGGTTGTCCGCCGATTTTTGACATAACATGAAATAAAAAAAAGTTCTATCCTATTTACATTTGAATTGGGAAACCCCGAGTTACATTCAGGGGGAGCAAAGGTAGGAAAGAAATCTCGAGTTATCTCGAGTTACATCAGAAATAGGAGATAGAGAATCGGTGCGCAGACCGAGATGCAAGAAACCACATTCAACCAAGCACACATACATAGGGTTTATTAGCCATAACCACGCTATACATCCACCACAAAACTCATTTAAGGGCGACGCGTATCGAGTGTGTTCATATTACATATCATATATGTATATTGGGATTTGTGGATTTAGGATTGGACATGCATAAAGCCAGTTTTATTTGCATCGTATGTAATAAATAAAGGCGACAAACCAAAACTGACCACATAGATAATCCTAAAGTATAGAGCAGTTGACGTGACTCTGATACCACTGTTGGATTTTAGGGGAGAAAGAGAAGGCGGCGGAAACAAAAAAAATTCTTCTCCCAAACCCAGAATAAAGGAATCGTGTCAACGTCTATACAATAAGAAGGAGGGTTTTTAGAGGCGTACCTTGTCCCGAGACTTGCTCGGAGACGTTACCTCGCAGCTTGCGCGGTCTTCACCTTTGGTCTTAGACGATGTATGTGCAGCTGCTGGTCTTACCAGGACTGTCTGCTTTGACAACTGTCCTTCGAGCGACAGAAGTCTCCCGCCTCTGAAGTAGTCCACACGGACCACCTGGAACTCCGATCTCCTTGTACCACAAGGAATCAGAAGGAGTTGCACCCTCCTGTCGGTGTACTAGTCACTGACACATTCTCCTACCACCAGACGCTTTCTGTAGTTGTCTTTCCCTTGTTGTGCCTCTCTTATCGGGTAGCACTTGCTCGGGCTCTCTCGGTTACCAAAACCAGAGAGAACGATAACTTTGCAGAGTAATTGGTGCACTGAGTTGTGTTCCTGAGAAGCCCCCACAACCCATGTATATATAGGAGGGTCACGGGACATAGTTCTCTATCCCGACTATATCATTCATGGCTAGTGAAAGGTATGTGGGACATGGAGTTTGTTAAATACTGGTTTGAGGAAGACACAATAGGGAGGATACTTAGTACGATTCCACCGATAGCTCATGCAAGGAACGAGGAATGTCTTTTTAAAGAATGAGCTAATGGGAAATTCTTTGTGAGGATAGTGTATATCAAGCTTATAAAATCAGTATGTAGATGCACTCAAGGATACTGGAGAAGAATACAAAAACTTCAAGTTGCTAATTCTGACAAGATATTTTATGTGAAGAACCCCACATGAAGGTGTGTTGACTAATGATAATAGGGCATCTCGTGGTCTGACAAATTGTATAACGTGTCCTAGGTGCAACGACCATGTTGAGACCTCTCTCCACACATTGCATGACTGTTCATCAATTAAACCATAATGGTTAGAACTTGAGAACCATCATGGACCGAGCATTGACAATGCTCAAACTTGGGATAAGGGTTGTTGTGTAATTTTAGTACCAACCAGACTCGCCTGACAAATCTATATGGATGGCCATTATGGCAGATGCAATATGGTGACTAAGGAATGGGTATGTTTTTAACAATTCACATATTCCTACACTTAAGGCTTATCATGAAATTGTAAGGAAGGTGAAGATTACCCTACATTCATATATGAACTCAAGCCAATCTGATCAATAATTGAATACCACCTATAACAGTGATGTCGTTGTGTTTGTCAAGTTCAAGCCAATGCAGCCATGCGCCTAGTGGCAGAATCAAAACTAGTAGTTGGGGGGGGGGCAAGAAAAGTAATTGCTCAATTTAAGATTTGAACCCATGACCTTTTATACAACGAATACATGTCAACCACTCCACCAATTTTCATTTCTGTATTATTGTGTGAAAATGCATATATATAATAATTATATTATGCATGTGGTGTGTAAAAATATATAACGTCCTAATCAAAATTCAAACCCGTGCAAATTTGTGTGCAATATACACTATATATATTACTAAAATAGATTATAAGCATATGCTATATATGCATATATGTATTTTATTTTTTATTTTTTTTGGGGGCCATGACCCTGTCCGCCCCCATTTTTCCACCCATGCCTCTAGTATAGATTGATGAGAAAGAAAAGAAATGTTCAAGTTCAGTGCATGAGCAAAAAAATCCTAACATGGTGGCTGACCGGATAACTAGATATGCATCTAAATAGGCCATGAAGTCTTATGCATGGAACGACTGGCCGTACTTCCTCTTTGAGAATCACATATTGGAAGGAGGCATGAATGACAGGGACAATGGAACACAGGAGGGTAGGCTGAATAAACACCTTCTCAAAGAAGAAAGTACTTCAACCAAAATGTTTCCAAACACGTCATAAGTAATTTTCAATTAAATCCCGTGTTTAAATGGATCCATTTTTCCTCACTCCAGAAAAGGTACAAACTAGGCCCTCAGTCTATCCAAACACGTCCTGGATTTTACATTTTGACCCTTCTATGAAAAAGCAACCACCACGCACTCCTAAACAACTAACAAGATAATTTATACGCGTAAATTGCACGTCGCAATGATTAGTGTCGTCTGATGCGAGCATACTTTATGCATATCCTTCGTCAACTATACCTGGCGGCCAGCGGGTGCGAACAGCAGGTAGTGAGCTTGCCCACTAATCCGCTATTTCGCTTGCATTGACGAGGGCTTTTGTTTGTTTCGAGTGACTCCTCAGCAACCGCGCGCCGCGGGCCCTCCTTATTCGTACTCCAACCCCATTCCAAGCGTCCTCACCCGGAGCCCGAGGGCGAGGCACGAGGCCCCGACGGCCCCGTCCCCCTGCCCGCCGCCGTAGGTCACTGTCGACCGTGTCCCCTTTGAACTATCTGCACTCCACCACAACGTTGCCTCATATCCGTCTCACCACCACCAGCTTCGCGAAACCCCCCGTCCCAGCGAGCTTCCCCGCAATTTTTTATTCTCATTCCCCGCTATCCATACGTCCGTCAATCAGCCGACAAAGTCAACAACCGCGTCGGGTGTCGCGCCTTATTTCCCCCCACTACTGCCCTCCTCCCGCCGTGGAGCCTCCATGCGCCGGTGCCGCCTCACGACGCTGCTCTAGATCCGGGATGGCAAGTGGGTCGTCGTCCTCACGCCCGACGGGGGCAGACGCCATGGCGCTGGAGATGGAGCGGCGAGAACACCCCGACTCGGCCGGCCCACTTTCGTCGGCGAAGGTGTACGCACTGGCGAGTCCCACTCCCTTGGACCTGCGACACATGCAGTTAATGATGCACATGGAGAGGATGCTGGCGATGCAGCGGGCGGCGGATGATGCCACGAGGACAGGGGACGCCAAGCAGGACGCCGTGGTGCTCGATATGAGGGGCGGCGGCGGCGACAAGGAGTCGCGAGCGCGGGACCAGTCCTTGCCGGAGGAGGTGGAGTGCCGGATCTGCCACTTGGGCTCCGACTCCGAGTCCGTCCAAGGCCGAGGGCCGGGTTCTCAGCTTATCCTACTGGGCTGCGACTGCAAAGACGGCCTTGGGACCGCCCACAGGAACTGCGCAGAGGCATGGTTCAGCATCAAGGGAAACAGGTAAATTACTGTTTCCTCCATGTGTTTGTTGAATTGCTGGCTACCGCTACAAACACATCCTTTTTGAAAGCTAGTTTGCGGCTAAATTACATCAAGAACTGTATTGGATTAGATGGGTTTCTTGTCATATTAACTCTAATCCAAACTGTTTTGACCCTTTTGATCTCTTCCTGTCTGAATTCGTTGTATATGACCTTTTGTTACAAGGAATACAAAGTCAGTTGCATCTCTCCTTTTTTGTCTTTGAGGATAAGTCTTATAAGATATATATACACACATGAAATCGCTGTAAAATCACTTGAACCTTGTCTTTTTGCAAGACTAGACTGACTTCTCCTAACATAAGGACTGAAGCATGGCATTTTAGTGACCTATTAAGCCGTTTAGAACTGTTGACGAGCTTTAATTATTTTCTACCACTATTAAAGGAGAGGGGGGCATTCATAAATACGAATTTCCTAATTCCTGCTATGAATATAAAAAAAGGATTACTGGTGTTTGTCATCTTTCCCACTGCTTTCCTATCTTTATTTGTGTCCTTTCTTCACAATTTGTATCATTTTTAATATATATTGAATCTAATAAAACCTAGGTTTTGAGTGGCTGTATACTTGAAATTGAAAGCTTATGGAGCAACATTTAGTGTAGATTTACACAATAGAGTTCAGTGTAGATTTACACAATAGAAGTCTACGTCTTTTAAAGGGTTCAAATTTAAAGTCCTACTGAAGCTCAAATTGCAATTAGAGGCTTAGTTTAGTTATGTTGCATAAATTGTTATTTTCTTTACATTTAGTACTTGTCAAGGCATTATAAGGCGCCTTCGTCCCTATTTAGCAAGTGTCAAGCTGTCACTCAATAAGAATATTTGTCATAAGCCTCATATGTTGTATATTTGCATACACCAACATGCTTAATTTACAGAAATTTTCTCCTTAAATAATGGAACAGTTTACAATATAGTTTAACACATAGCACGATACTAATCTTTTCTCTAGATAGTATGTAGTTGACCAAATAGTCAAGCAATACAAATTGCAATAGGGTAGGGTTGCATCAATAACGACATTGGGGCTGTAAAGCCATCTTGCATTTCTCCTTTCGTCTTTTAAAGTGGAAACGTCGCCTCCAGCGTGCTAGACATTGTGATCCTTGCGACATCCTTTGATGTGGTTCCACTTGCGGTATCTTAACTTTCACATGGTTCACAAACAAGTTGTTTGTTGCGACATCTGACAATGCTTATGTTGTATTTGGTATGCACTGAAATGACGGGAGCGAAAAAAATTCAATGTGTCTGAGCAAACAAAATAGAGGGGAACTGAGGGGACTGAAGGGGAATGATCCACATACACTTCCCTTGCTTTTCCTCACATAATTGGGGTTAGGAGGGAAAGGGAAAAAAATTTATATTAATATATATATACTATCTTTACTTTAGGAGAACAAAAGAAATATTCCCTTTTGCTGTCTCTTTTCTCCCCCCCCTCCATGGTAAACAAACACATTATCATTTTTTTTACCTTCCCTTTTTCCTCATGTTCCATACATAGTGTTAGTGATGGCTTATTGGTGGTCCACTAACTCGTAGTAACCTAACAGATATCTCATGTGCTTGAATTTTGCAATTAATCAGTCGACCAAAATTGGCCCTAATTTGACCTAACATGATCCAAATTGGACCTAAACTGAGTTAGTTTGCCCTGATTTGGCATAATATGACCTAATCAGACCTAACTTCCCCTAATTTGCCCTACATTGACCTAAATGAGCTCTAATTTGGCAAAATCAGACCTAATTTTCCCAAATCAGACCTAATTTCCCCAAATCAAACATGTTTTCCCTAAATCAGACTTGCTTCCCCCAAGTGAGACCCGATTTGCCCTAATTTGATCCAATTTGGCCTAAATAAGACATATTTCTTCCCTTAAATATTTAAACTATCTAATTTGACCAAATTTAAACCCAATTCGTGCTAATTTGGTAAAGGCCTTACATAGAATTAAATGTCCGATTTCGATGTCGTGTCCGATGGCCCAGAAACAGAAATTTTTCGAAATTTCGCTCTAAATTTCGATATTTATGGCCCTAACGATTTCGACGACCAAATAAGCGAATTAAATAATGAAAATTTACCAGGATGATCTAAACGCCAAGATCTACTCAAATATGCAATAATATTTCATATTGGATATGTGGGGGGGGGGGTCTCCCACATTTGTAAGTGAAGGAAGCTGAACAATTTTGACAGAATTTCGATGGCAATTTTGATGGCAAAAATGAAGGAATTAAGCTTTGGAATTCTGCAAACACAAAGTCTAGACATAAACACACTAGATTATATAATAAATTTATATGTTTAGAGGTTAGGGTGGGATCCATGTCTTGATGAGTGAGTGCACAAATGAACAGAAATGTCAAGTCTGCTAGACAAATAGAGACTAAGTCTGTTAGACTGTTACAAACTTACAAATTTCAAGTTTAAACAACTAGACTTTAAAACATACAGTTACAACTTACAAGCTTACAAATTAAAACTTATAATATATAATTATAAAATAAAACAAATTAACAACTAACAAACTTACACATTATGATGTTCCATAAGTCTTGCGTAGTAGTAAACTAGGAGTCCAATAATCCTAGTTGAAGCTCGAGTGTCGTGGTGGTTCTTGTCCTTGTGATGGTTGACCATACATATCGTCATTGATTCTATCAACATATTTTGCCCAACTCATATGATTCCTGTATACTTGGTTATATGTTTGAATGTGTTCTTGGTAGATCTCATCAGACACAAACTACATCATCCCATGTTTTGGGAAAAACTCCTCAAGTGCTTTTGCTTGATCGATATATGGTTCTGAAGCAACTGTAGCTGGAGGAGCAACAACTAATGGAGGAACATACAAAACATCACGGTATCCTTGCCAAGTTTGCCCACCATCATTAGATTTCATATGAACATGTTCTCCAGTGTAAGAATAACCTTGCATCAGTGGGTCATTGTATCCATATCCATACATATAACCTGGCTGTATACCTCTAGAAGAAGAATAAGCATCAGGTGCATTACCGTAATTCCCACGACTCCCACCATAACCATAGCCATAATTATAGGGATCTTGTTGTGGTAGTTGTGCGACTGCGGGTTGTCTTTGTGCAGAAGGGTACCCAAACAAAGAATCAACAATAGAAGATGAATCCTTGTCTGAAATGCTAACGCTCCCAATCGATTCAGCCAAATCAGAAATATAATCACTTTGGTATTGAGGAGCTGGAAGAATAACTAGAGGTGGTGGTGACAGTGTTGGACCTTCTGGTGTGCCAATATATTCTTTTGTACCTCTAATTTTTCTTCTTTGGAATGCACTATCAGCAAATGGAATTTGAGTTTCAGCAGGTGCAGCTTCAGCCCTAGGTTCAGAGAGATAAGGTCTATCATCATCATCATTCACAAATCCTTGCCACTCTTCAGTATTATCATCACCTTCTTGGTCACCAGACTCACCACCATCACCATCATCATCATCATCATCAGCACCATCATCATCATTATCATCATCATCATCATTATCATCATCATCATCATCTACATCAGATTTGGAAGAGTGGGTAGTAGTACGAGTTCCACCTTCTTCAACTGCCTGTTCGATATCCATCTCATCTTGAATGTGTTCTTCTTCTTCTTCTTCAATTCTTTGTACAGAGACGCGTCTCTTCTAGTTGTCTCTTCTTCTTCTCTAGTACTAGGCATAAATGTTGCCTCCACAGTGGGATCTGGCCTGCCATCATTTCTGTCTAAAACTGGGGCACCACCAATCTCATTCATCCATTGCTGCAATGGATTATCCTCATTGTCATCACCATAACCAAAGGTAAAAGCAATATCAATTGGATCATGGATAATAGAAAGGTCCACTTCTCTAAATTCTGGCTCTCTAAGGTCTTTTGCCCTTAACCTCATGTTATGGTGAACATATACCAAGTCATTTAGACGTTGTGCACCAAGTCTGTTTCGTCTTTTGCTATGAATGAGATTGAATGTGGACCAATTTCTTTCGCAACCACCTGCAACAGCTGTCTGTGATAAAATTCTCACAGCAATGCGACGTAGCTCTTCACAACCTGTGCCATGCCATGACCACCACTCACATGGAACAACTTTTTCTCTATCAGCAATAGCACTTGGATGCGCAAAGCATCCAATGCCTTCTCTGAACTGCCTCAACTGCAATTGCAAAGTAATATGACAAGGGTAATACAATTTGAATTTATTCTCAATAAATAATAGATTCGGTCGGACTATATGTATTACCTGATCCATAATAATCACCCTCTCTTCAGATGTGGTGACAAGTTTCTCTACAACTTCTTTAATAGCTGCCATGAAGTCACTCTTGAACCCTAAGTGGTATTTGTATTGGAATCTAGGGTTCAAGTAGTGGGCTACAAGACAATAAGACATAGAAATAGCTATAAGTAATATTGTATGTGTCAATTGTCAAGTATCAACTATTAAGAAATAGAAATGTCTATAATTATTGAATAAGTATCAGTTACGCTCACCAGCTTTGTGCATAGGGTGTAAAAGCATTTTCTCCCACCGCTTCCTTATAATTTTCATGTATTGGGCATTTCCTCTTGGACAAATTTTCAGTATTGTCTCCCTCATCATTGTCATTGCTTCATACAAGTAGGGTATGGTTGGCGACTTATCTCCATCCACCAACATGAGCACCTTCACTATTGGTTCCATGATCTTAAGAATTTTAGTAACTCTCTCCCAAAAGCTCCTACTGTTGACAAGGTCTTCTATCTTACCCCCTAGTGCTGTCTTGCTTTCCTTCATTGAATCCCATTCAACAACAACAAATAATTTTCTCAATCCATCCCTCTTTGACTTCAGGCTTTGCAATGCCAAAAAATTAGAAGCAAAACGGGCGACTCCTGGCCGCACCAAGTCACCACCACAATACTCCTTCCGCCTCATAGCAGCTAAAAGAAATGAGCGATTGTATATGAAGCATGTGATTGTCCTGGCTTCAATGATCAAATTCTTTACATGTGACAACCCACCTACATTTTAACAAACCAGAGCATGAAATTAAATAATGACATTATGACTTATGAGACTATGAGAGTATGAGTCATTTGGAATTGGAAATTGGAATACAGGGATACAAACAAACATATATGACTCACCTATATCTTTTAGAATTAAATCAATGCAATGAGCCGCACAAGGAGTCCAATAGATTGGATACTTATCCATCAAAGACTTTCCAGCCTTTTTGAAATTGGGTCCATTATCAGTTACAATTTGAACCACATTTTGCACACCAACTTCTTTGATATATCTGGTCATCAATTTAGATATGTATCCAGAAGTCCGAGCCTCACTAGAAGCATCAACAGATCCAAGGAAAATGGTGGATCCATTACAGTAGGCAAGAAAGTTGATGATTTGTTTTCTATTTCCAGATGTCCAACCATCAACCATTAATGTCACACCATAATTTTCCCACCTACAACAAACATTACAAAAGTAGAGTTAGAAACTCAAAGTCTTCAAGTTCAAGAGGCAACAATCAAGAGTGGATAATAAAGAAAGAATCTTAGTAGTTAGTGCCTTAGTTACCTTTGTTTCTTATCATCAATCCATTTTTGGATCTCCACTTTTTGTTCAGGAAGGTATACATTCATAAGCTCATATGCAGTGGGGGCTTTAACACCCGGTCCAGCCTCCCCAGCAGTTCTCAAGAGGTGTTGTAGATATGGCTCAGTAGCCACGTGTGCAGGGATCCCATGAGCAAAGAAGAATTTACCCACTGCTTTGCCAACCTTGTTCTTTGCACCAGAAAACATAGATTTCAGCTTCTGTTGTACTGGTTTTGGCCTTCTCATACCTGGCTCATCTATGTCTACACCCAACCTCCCTCTTGTGCTATGAGATCTGGTGAACATGCTATCAATTGTCCCTTTCTTTCTTTTAACTTGGGTAGGCCTATCACTCTCATCTCCTAAGTCAACCACGGGGATGGATGCTCTTCCTGCTTGTGCTCCGGAACCAGTTGCACGACCTGCACCACTGCCTCCACCATGCTCAAAACCAGATGGGCCAATGCCCCTCCTATATGCATCATGTTGCTCTCTCTCCCACGCTTGCTTTTTGGAATCTCTAAGCGCCCTGCGATACAAGCGGCGTTGTTGGGAGGTGATATAACCTTCTGGATAATCTACATTTGAGTCAGACTCAGCAGAAGAACCTCCTCTCCCATATTCAAAGAGGGTATCAACATAGAGTTGATTAAGTTCACGTTGATGTTGACAAATGTTTTTCTTCTGACTCATCATTTCCCGGAAATCATCCCTCACTCCTTGAGGGCATTTCTTGCACATGGCCACGTTCTTGTCACCACCAACAATGTGGGATTTGAATCTTGTAATCCCCCACCCCCTATCTTCTTGTCACAATATTTGCAAATTACTTGTTGCTTAGTACCAGGAACTTGATCACAATGAGCCCATGCAAAATCAGTGGCCTTTGTACCACCTTCATCATTTCTCCTTCCACCTTCACTATCACCAGCTGAAGAAGCCATCTACTGCAATTTAAAAAAATAAAAACATGAATAAACCATCACATCAAGTCAACACATGCACATAAATAAATCTTAAAGCCTAAAATTGCATGTTAGAAACTTAGAAGTTAAAAGTATAACTAAGTACTTCATCATTTTTATTTTAATTAGTTCATTTTTATATTTTTTATTAATTTAAGGTCTGAAATTAATATTTAAATTGATATAAAAATAAAAATAGAAGATATAATATTGAAAACACCAAAATTAGTTAACACATATTGTATTAGTTTAGTATTATAATACAATTGTGTTTTATAAGTGTAAAAATACAAAAAATAAGAAAATTAAAGGTCTGAAATTAATATTTAAATTGGTATAAAAATAAAAAATGAAGTTACAATATTGAAAAGTCTGAAATTAGTTAACATATATTGTATTTGTCTAGTATTATAATATATTTCAAGTTACATAAGTGTAAAAATACAAAAAAATAAGAAATTTCATTAAAAAAAGCCCTTTTTAGCCATTTTTTGGTATAAATACGAAATATATTGATTGCATTTTCAAAATAAGTATACACATACGTATTTCACACTATAGTTTCTTAGATCTAAAAGTTTTACTTCAAGATCTTGAGTATTTTAAGAGAAATGTCATTCCGAAATTTAGGATTTTCGGAGTATATATTAAGATGGGTATAAAAGACAGTAGAGATACAAGGGAGAGGAGTAGATGGGCTAGGGAGAGGTGTAACATACCTTAGAATCAAGTAGAGCAACTTCCGGGAGCAAGAAATCTCAAAAAAATTGCCAAACAAGCAATATCTCAGTTCACTCAGCCGGCGGAACACTGTTTCGCGAAACAGTGTGACCATTTCGCTGCGATTTCGCGAAATAAAGGCCCAAAATGGGCTTTTTGCACCGAAATACCATGGTTTCGCCGAAATTTTGACGGCAAGTGCGAAAATTTTGCGAAATTACATACCAGTCCTTGCGTACATCCATTTCGATGTCCGATTGTAAAAAAAATGAAATTTCGATCGAAATTTCGCCATTTCGAGCGAAATTTCGCCATTTCGAGCGAAATTTTGTTCCATGGGCCTTAGGCATCCACTTCAGTCATTTGAAAACCTTTACGTCTAGTTGAAGGCGGTCCACCTAGAGCCTAGGCGTCACATTAATAACTAAGCGCCATAATGACGTCGTATTTATAATTTTGCACACACACACATATACATTTGTGTCTATATAGATATGATATGTATATATGTGTGTGTCCATACATATGCATATTTACATAATCTACTATATGAAATTACGAGATAATGAATTACGGAACATTAAGCATAACATGCAAGTATGCAACCTGATGGTTTTGCAATGCTCCAAACAAGCTATAAATAGTTTAGGAAATGAATATTTCGACATATGGAATTAACCGTGGTCAATGTTTTAGAAAGCATGAAGTGGGAAGCGAGCGGACATAGCCTTGTAGCTGCTTAGGCGCCAAGCGGGCCCTTTTCAAAAAAGCTGATGCTGTAGTTTTTGTATCTTTAGCTTTTCAAAAAAGCTGATGCTTTTGTTTTTGTATCTTTTTTATATAATTACACATGTCATATATGTATATACAAGTTTGGACCAGACAACGTTGATAAGAAAGCAAGTTGGTAAGACAACTTTGGACCAGAATTAGTTTGGAAGTTTAGCATGGAAGGAATAGAGCGAGTAATGTCAAGAAGATGACAATTCTTGCGCTCAATAACACCGTTTTGATGTAGGAGCGTTAATGGAGTATCCATTTTTCTTGGTAAAACAAGGAAACCACAAGTTATTCGACCTTCCTCCAGGGTCAGGTTGAGAAGAGGAGGCTGGGAGTATGCTGTGAAAAGGCTGATGCTTTGATACCATGTAAACGACATCGCGGAGATGATTAGTTGCAAAATAAGAGCTACGACTTTTCCTATATATAGGCGTATAGCGAGTTATATGGATACACTTAAGTGGTAAATGGATCTTCACCTATGTGTATTGGGGTTAAAAAAATAACATAATGGGCCTAGGCCCAATAGCCACTTATACTAACATACTTCAAGGGAAGGTACAATTCTGAAGTAGCTTTGACTCCCAGGTACAATTCTGAAGTAGCTTTGACTCCCTCTTCTTCAGGTATTGCCCCAACAGTAACCTATTGCCTAATTAATTGGTTCCTTTTTGCCTTCAAAGTCTCAGATGGTTTCTTTTTCGTTTTATATATTTCTTTGTTAGCCATCATCTAATTCTCATAAAGAACAATTAAAATGTAAGTAAGATTAGTAATAGTTTCTTATGCAGTGGATGGATGATCTGATTGCAACCTTCTCTAACTTTTTATGTTATATTTAACATGGGACAAGAACATATTTGTGTGTAGTTGGAAGTGGTTGATGCTACATGCATACTAGATACACATATTTTTATAATATTTTTTACATGTCTGTGTCACACGTGTTCACAAATTGTCATATGTTTCGTTTGTACTTCGTATATGTGTCAACATCCATGTCTGGAAAGAGTCCATACTACCTAGCTATATAAGCAATATTTTCATTTTCTATCTAGACACACTTTTGACTTCCGACATTGCTACCTCCACAGCCTTAACTTGAAAGATCTCACCATGGGTGAAAGTTGACAAATGTATATAGAAGAAGGTATAGTAAATATTGTGCACAGTATAAAAATATAAGATCGTGTGATTGTTTTTTTTATGTAAGACAAAATCAAAGTAGTAGTAGACACATTGACGTGACAACACTAAAAAAAGGCGAAAGGGGCTTAGTGCATATTCAGTTTTGTAAGTGCAAACTCGTGGCTTAAGATTAGGCTGGTGCATGGTATATATTTTGGATACAATCAGGTGAAGGTTCACTAAATGTTAGGTCAATTATTAGTGACAAAATCGAGACAAATTGTGTTCACAAATTCGTGCACACACATGTTCAGTTTTAAAATGTAATTCTTAGATCTCAAACAATAACACAAAATAATGTAATAGAATGCTGCATATATGTCATCACAAATACCATTATGATATATTTCCTTCAGTTTATCCAGAAAAGTAAAGAACTGTATTTATTACCTAGGAACCATGTTTATCGCTTAAATAAAAATCCAAGTCAGGAAGACTGCAAAAAAGTTGGATAAATTACGAATATTTAGGAAATATGTAAAAATTTGCAAAATGTGGTAAAAGTTCAGTAACTTGCGCAACCACTAAGAGGTGTTGGGAAATTTTATGACTTGGAAATATGTAAAAATTTGCAAAACTTGTGCGACCAGTAAGGCACATGTTGGGAAATTTTATGATTTGATCACGACTTTTTTGAGGAGTCAGAGTACTGCATGCATATATGCAGATGTGTGTGTGTGTGCAACCTGAATACTTTATGTCTTTATATTTATTCTCATCTGTTATACATTTTGACGTATATTTACACCTTGAATTTGTCTAGACATATACTCTTTAAATAGGATATAACCACCTAACTAATAAGTTGCAAGTTGCAATTGTGAAAAATCCCTGTTAAAGAGTATATATTAGCCTATTTAGTTAATAGGTTAATTAGTTAGTGGGCTTTTGTATTTCAGCCCGTTTAGATTACTTGCGTCCTAAGTCTTAGGGCGTCTCCCCTCTCCTATATAAAGGAGAGGGCGTCCAGTCTTATATTCATCCTGTTAATATATCTTTACTTTGTGTTTATTTCATATTTCATATTACTGCTGTACCTACATGTAATTTTCCCTTTACTATAAATAGAGAGGAGAACCCTATTGGGTCTCTTACGTTGCCTTGTGCAACACACACAGACTCCGTCTCCCGTACGTTGACATGGTATCAAGAGCAACGTGATCCGACGCCGCTTCCGCTCCTCTCCCTCCTAGCGCCGCCGCACCCCTCCCTCCCTCTCCCTTCTCCACCACAGGGCGCCGCCGGCCCTCTCCTTCAGGCCGCCGCCGCTGCCCGGGCGGCTTCTCGGCTAGCCGCCGGCGTGCGGCAGCAGCAGGGAGACTGCCGGTGACGCAGATCTTGCCCGGCTAGGAGTCTCCACCCTCGTCTCTTGCTGCTGGGCCTCCGGTGGCCATCTCTATGCTACCGTAGGCTCAATCGCTTGGAACCGGGGCTTCGTCTACGTTTTTCGGAAAGTTTCCAGCAACTTTTCGGCTCGTTTTTGGCGGACAATCTTGCTGTTTGAGGACTTCCGGGTGATCCAACGGCTCTCTAAAGCCCTACCCGGAGGTCTCGTCTCTTCCACAGTGCCTTCCTAATCACATCTCCTTCATGTGTGATTAGGAACCTCTCGTTTGAAGGCTGTCGATGCGTCAGTAACGCATCCTCTTTTCAGTTTCTTTTGTGACGAGTATCTCTCCGTCACGGGACGCGTATCTGTCCGTCCACTCAGCCTTCTGTGTGACGTGTATCACTCCGTCACCCATATCCCAGTTGCATCATGGAGAACAAGACCTATTATGAGGTCTCGCCTATTCCTATCAAGCTCAATGGGAAGAACTTTTTGCTATGGATGAATGCGGTTCATACTGTCTTGGAATCACGCGATCGGGCAAAGTTTGTTGATTCTGCACCTCTCACTAGCACTGACAAAGACTATGCCGAGTGGAAACGTCTTGACAGCCTAGTGAAGACTTGGCTATGGGGTAGCATGGAACCTTCTATTGCTTCTAGGTTCATGTTCTACTCCACCGCTAAGGAGATTTGGGATGCCGTTAAGCAGCACTATGCTCAGGAGAAGAATGCTCTTCGCCAGTTTATGATCTATGATCGTCTGTTTGCAGAGAAACAAGGTGATAGATCCCTTGAAGAGTATTTCGGTGTGATTCAAGCTATCTCCCAGGAGTTGAGCTACTATCATCCAGTGAAAGTTGCTGAGCAGATTAAAGATAGAGATGATCTTGTCACTGCTAAATTTCTATCTGGCCTTAGCTCCTCATTTGGTTCAGCAAGAAGTGTGATACTTGCATCCGACAAATTACCGAGCCTTGCAGAAGCTTTCTCTAGGATTCAGCAGTCCACCTTTGAGTCAGTTGATCCTACTCCTGTTGTTCCTTCTGGAGATTCTCATGCCTCCATTGCTGCAGCAGTTCGTGGAGGACGACCTGCACCTACACCAGCTGACAGACCTGGCTTGGGCAGAGGACGTGGGACTCGTCCTCGATGCACTTTCTGTGACAAACCGGGACACACTGTCGAGAAATGCTGGAAGAAACATGGGCGACCTGCCGCCCCACCTGTTGGAGCTGCCACCTGTGCTACTTCAGACTCTACTACTGCGAGCTCGAGTTCCTCTGGCATTACACTTACTCAGGAGGAGTATGACAAGTTTATTCAGGCAACTCAACATTGGAGTATGGGCGCCTCATCTGCTTCTACAGCAAATCTTGCATCTACAGCGGGTAATCAGGCTACATCTTTTATGGCTTCTAGATCCGCAACTCCCTGTGTGGTTGACTCTGGTGCCTCCCAGCACATGACTGGTATGAGGCGATTGCTCCGCACATTTGACTCATATATTCCTCACCCATCTGTTACCTTGGCAGATGGTTCTGTGAGGAAGGTGGTAGCTAGTGGTTCTGTGTCCCTTACACCAGATATTGATTTGAAATCTGTTCATTTTGTACCTGAATTTCCATTCAATTTGCTTTCTGTTGCCAAGTTGATTGACACTGTAAACTGCACAATAACATTCGGGCCTTCTTGCTTTGTTTTACAGGATCTCAAGAGTTTGAAGATGATTGGTGGGGGGCCTAGGAAAGGTGATCTCTACCTCTTTCCTGGTGATTATCTACCTCGCCATCCACCTCCTGCTCCAGTTTCCTCCGCCATGCTGAGTGGTTCCCCCTTGCTGTGGCATTGCAGATATGGCCATCCTTCCTTAGAAAGCTTGAAGAAGTTGGAACCAGATCTAGCTCCTGTGTCCTCTTTAGAGTGTCAGTCCTGTCAGTTGGGCAAACATCATCGGTTGTCCTATCCTGTTCGTGTCAATAATTGGGCTTCTAGTCCGTTTGAGTTAGTCCATAGTGATGTATGGGGTCCTGTTAAAAACCAGAGTTATAATGGTTTTAGCTATTTCATTTCTTTTGTGGACGATTACTCTCGCATGACATGGATTTATCTTTTAAAAAGTCGTGAATCTGTGCTTTCCATTATCAAACATTTTCATAAACAAATTCAGGTTCAATTTAATTGCAATATCAAAATTTTTCAATCTGATAATGCCCTTGAGTATGTTCAGAAAGCGATGCATGAGTTTTGCAGTTCGGTTGGTATGATTCATCACAGCTCTTGCCCTTACACTCCTATGCAGAATGGTGTTGCTGAGCGAAAGAATCGCCATCTTTTGGATATCACTAGGTCTATCATGTTTGAATCCAATGTGCCTAAACGTTTCTGGTCTGAAGCTCTTCTCACTGCCTGTTTTTTGATTAATCGGCAACCCTCTTCTGTTTTGCATGGACGCACTCCCTTCTCTGTCTTACGCCCTATGGATAAACCGTTTCATGTTCCGCTTCGGGTTTTTGGTTGTACATCCTTCGTTCATAACTTTGATCCCAAACAAGACAAACTCTCTCCTAGGTCCTTGAAAACCTTGTTTCTTGGTTACTCTGGTACGAGTAAAGGTTACAAGTGTTATTGCCCGAGTTTGCGTCGTATGTTTGTTTTTAAGGATGTCACCTTTCATGAAACCAGTCCATATTTTGCAAATTCTATGAGCAAGGGGGAGCAATTGAGTGAGGGAGTGCCACCCGCAATTCAAAGTGAGGGAGTGCCACCTATCATTGTTGAGGACATACCGCATGATCCACCTACCATTCAACCCTATACCCAGGTTTATCACAGGCGAGGTAGACAGGATCCAGATGAGGTAGCGGCACAAGTCCATGAGCCTCCTTCGCCATCTTCTACTCAAGAGATTCCTACAGAGGCTTCTGACCTTGATCTTCCTATTGCTGTCCGGAAAGGTATACGTTCATGTACTATTCGACATCCCATATCAAATGTATGTTGTTTGTCGCACTTATCTACACAGGCTCGTGCATTTGCTGTTGGGATGGACTCCATTAAGATACCAAGAAACCACTTAGAGGCTCTGAAGGACAGTGGCTGGCAGCAGGCAATGCAGGTGGAAATCTCTGCTCTGATTGACAATGGCACATGGGATCTTGTTACTTTACCTGCGGGAAAGAAAGTTGTGGGCTGTAGATGGGTCTTTACAGTCAAACACAACCCTGATGGATCGATTGAGCGGTTGAAGGCCAGATTGGTAGCAAAAGGCTACACACAGACATATGGAGTGGACTTCTTTGAGACTTTTTCTCCAGTTGCTCGTCTCAATTCTGTGCGGATCCTTATATCTCTAGCTACTACCTTTGATTGGCCTCTTTTCCAGCTGGATGTCAAGAACGCCTTTCTTCATGGAGATCTTCAAGAAGAGGTGTATATGGAGCAACCACCTGGTTTTGTTGCTCAGGGGGAGTGTCAGAAAGTCTGCAAATTGAAGAAGGCTATCTATGGGTTAAAGCAATCTCCTCGAGCTTGGTTTGACAAGTTCAGTGCTGTTGTTTTACAGATGGGCTTCTCTCGTTCCATGACTGATCACTCTCTATTTTATTCAAATTCTTCTGGTGGGTCCATAATTATTGCTGTCTATGTTGATGATATTGTGATTACTGGCAGCGATTCTACAGGCATATCACGTGTGAAGGAAGGACTACAACAACACTTTCACACAAAGGACCTGGGGAAGCTGAGATACTTTCTAGGGATTGAGGTTCTTAGATCCCATGCAGGTATAAATCTCTCCCAGAGAAAGTATGTGCTTGACTTGCTACAGGAAACGGGTATGACTGATTCTAAGCCCGTATCCACTCCTATGGATTATCACATCAAGGAGGTGGACGATGATACTGCATATTCAGATCCAGGTCATTACAGGAGAATAGTTGGGAAGTTGATTTACCTAACTGTCACAAGACCTGATATTTCTTTTGCTGTTGGAGTAGTAAGTCAACATATGTGCACACCACGACAGTCACATTGGACAGCTGTATGCAGGATTCTGAGATATCTGAAAAGTGCTCCTGGAAAGGGGATCACTTATTATAAACCAAAGAGTCCTCTATCTTCTTTGACTCTCACAGGTTATGCAGATGCAGATTGGGCTGGTAATCAAGTTGATAGAAGATCCACATCTGGCTACTGCACATTTCTTGGTGATCATCTGATTACTTGGAAAAGCAAGAAACAACAAGTGGTAGCACGGTCTAGTACTGAGGCTGAGTACCGTGCTATGGCACATGCATGCTGTGAACTGCAATGGATCAAATCTGTCTTATCTGAGCTGAAGATTTTGATTCAAACTCCCATGATTCTCAAGTGTGACAATCAATCTGCTATACATATTGCCAGGAATCCTGTCTTTCATGAGCGCACAAAGCATATAGAGGTTGACTGTCATTTCATCAGAGATCAGATAAAGAATGGCTATGTGGTGACGCCATATGTCAAGTCTGAAGATCAACTAGCTGATATCTTGACAAAGCCATTAGGTCCAGCAGTGTTCCAGAATTTATGCGGCAAGCTGGGCATCTACAATGTGTACACTCCAGCTTGAGGGGGAGTGTTAATATATCTTTACTTTGTGTTTATTTCATATTTCATATTACTGCTGTACCTACATGTAATTTTCCCTTTACTATAAATAGAGAGGAGAACCCTATTGGGTCTCTTACGTTGCCTTGTGCAACACACACAGACTCTGTCTCCCGTACGTTGACACATCCCATTGAGTTCAATACAATATTCTTTCACATGGTATCAGAGCGTGTTCGTTCCTGAGGGAACCCTAACCGCCTCTGCTTCCCTCCTCTCCTAGCCGCTGAGCAACAACAGCCCTAGACGTAGCCGCCGCCTCTCTCCGAGACAGTGCAACTGGGGGAGAATCCGCCTGCGGCCGCCCGCCGCCATTGCCATGGCTTAGGCCGGCTGCCCGCCGGGCATATCCCAATCTCCGTGGCTTCTCCTCCTTCTTAAGATCTGATTTTATTTCTGTACGCCAACGCTATCCATCCCGACTATCACCTATCTATCTGTCATTTCCCGACACTATTAGCCACCATCAAGCCGTCGTCGACAACAGCAGTCAATGTCACCATCAGTCACGCCGCTGCATCGCGCCGCCACATCACGCCGCTGCCGCATCCTCCTGCATCCGGTGCAAGCGTTGCGGCCAACAACAGAGCCCTTGGTTCCCAATAGCAATATTGCTGCCGTCATTGGTTGCAACCATCAGCAGAGTCGCAGCCGCCGTCGGCCAGGACAATAGCCGCTGCTGCCTGCTAATGCGTCGCCCATGCCCGCCGACCGTACGCTCGACTCCGTCAGCGCACAGCAGCATTGCCACTGCCGCCAATCAGTAGCGACAACCGCAGCCAGTGACAGCCATCCCATTGCTGTCGATCACATTGCCACCAGCCGCTGCAATCATCGCCATCATCGTGTGTCCGTTAATTGCAGTGTTGCTGCCTCATTTAGCAGCAACCATATCCCCAGCTGACGATCACACTCTTCAGTCGCCGTTGCCATCATCCAGGCCCCCTAGCTTCTGCTCCATCCTGCTGCCGCTGACATCCATTATCCATTGCCATCTTTGTTGAGTCATCGTTGTTGCTGCCCCAATGCCATCACCTATCCCTGGCCAAAGCACTCCACCATATTCAACCATGCCATCACCCCCTAATCAGTAGTCTTCTCCCAAATATGAGTCACGTCCTCCTCTATTTTTTTATTGCCCCCAACTTCTCTATCTCTATTGATATTTGGATCCTTACTCGGATCTATCTTTGGCTAATCAGATCCAATTTTAAGCCTAATTGGATTTGTTGCCCTAACGGGCCAAACAAATCCCTTTTCGGGTCGGGATTAGATCCATTTAATTTTCTATCCGGATCTTACATTGACCCATTTAGCATATTCTCTCTGGTTATCGGTGTTATTCTCCACATATTACACATCTTCATATCACAAATTTCTCTCAAATTCACCAATTCCTTTCCCACCCACCCATCACGTGTATTTCCCTTTTTCCACGTGCGGGGGGGGGGTCGTATATCCTTTTCTCCACACCAAACACTCACTCTCATCGTATTTGGTGTGCAGGGGGGATAGAGAGGAGAGGAAGAGATGAGAAGAGAGAGAGAGAGTGTGTGTGAGAGAATATGTATGAGAGAGAGAGAGTATGAGAAGAGATGATATATGTATTCAGGCTACATAGTCCAGGTTATCTTCATGGAGCTTCGTTCAGCACACCTGTTCTCCACTTTCAGACATCATTATCACTCTTGCTGCATTCTTGAGAGACAGATAGGTGCTTCTTCAGACTTCTCAGAAGCTCAACAATTTCAAGCCTGCCAATCTACTTCTGCAAGGTTGATTCATCCAGTTTATCTTCACCGAGCTGCTTCATCACGTCTTCTCCGAGCCGCATCTGCTATTTCGACATCACATGTTGCTGATCTACTTGGGACTTTCCTTAATGGATGATCTCCTTTCCCATCAAGCCCTCAAGGTTCATGCGTCAGAGTTTTATGGTACCTGCATCGTATCATCAACACATCGTCCGTTCGTGCGTGCCACGTTATGCACGTCTTCTCAGACAATTCGAAGATTCCTCTACTGCTACATCGACATTGGGCATCCACGTTCGTACCGCGTTAAGTACATAATCCAATGAAGATGACGTAGTGATGGTGTTGAGGATCGTCTGCTCCAAGTGACGAATTACTGCTGTAGTATCAGGTTTCATTCTTCATATGCTCTTCATTCCAGATGCGTTCCAAAGACCTTCAAAGCTTGAGGATCTCCAACCTGCAAAATACAATTTCAAAGAAGAGAGACATTGTCACCACATGTTCGGGGGGAGTATTAATTAAGGGGGAGTATCAATTTTTGTATGGGGAGTGATATTTATCTTTTATCTTTCATTTATTGTTTTATCGAGTCTTGTAACCTCCAAGCTTTGGACATGTGTTTCACCCATGATCCAACTTGAGGGGGAGTGTTAAAGAGTATATATTAGCCTATTTAGTTAATAGGTTAATTAGTTAGTGGGTTTTTGTATTTCAGCCCGTTTCGATTACTTGCGTCCTAAGTCTTAGGGCGTCTCCCCTCTCCTATATAAAGGAGAGGGCGTCCAGTCTTGTATTCATCCCATTGAGTTCAATACAATATTCTTTCACAATCTCTAATGAGAGTGGTTCTAATCCCAGTTCTAGTCACTTTCCACTGGTGGATTCCCAGGGTCCAGGGAAACTTTTACAACTGGTCGCTTTCCTGCTGCATTTCGACCTTAGATATCTAGGCACAGCTTATTATATATCATCACACTTCAAAAATTGACGGACAATGTCATTAAAGCTACCTTCATGCCAAAAAACCGTAAAATTAAGTTTAGATTCTTACTGTGAAAAAAACAAGAGTTCAAAACGTAAAATCATTAAACTAAGGGCCTAAGGACCATAAGGCGTGACTTATGGCTGGCTTGTTCTTTCCTTTTGACTTGACACCAAAATATCTCATGTAATTTAAATTCCACATCCCATATATTCAGTAAAAATATCCTCTTGCGGTCATTATTGCATTGCTTGTTAAGTTTTCTGCTTAAAGTAGGATACAGAATGGACCTGCTGACGGCCAAATGTGAAAAGATGTGAAATCATGCATGACAGTACATACAAAGAGGGGACCTTCACATCATTCAGCTTCTTAATACGAGAAGATACACACTTGAAGAAGCACAGCAAAATGACCTCTCTCTAGCCAGTTAAGACTTAGACAAAACATTCCTTTTATGTAGATAGCTAATGCCATTAGAGAATTTTACACAAGTAATTCTGAGCCTTTTTTGGTTGATCAATAAGTAATATTTGGGTAAACTAGACAGATTGGTCCTTTTTTTCACACCAAAACCAACTTAATGTAATTTTTGGGCAAAATAAACGAGTAAGTTCACTGTTCTTGTGGGTCGGATAGTGTCTTCCGGGTTTTACCTTGCCAGGACTGGTCACAAATGTGGCTAGCCCTGCGGAGGGGTTTCCCGGTCATAAAAAAACGAGTAAGTTCATAGCTTCTTGGAAAACCCAACTGAAAGCAATATTTAAATGTTCTAATTAAATTTCTATTGTTGCATACTGAACTCAATCTATCATAAAATAATTTTCCCTTCAGATGACCTTTTCCTTCCTTCTCTTTCAAAAAATCCCCCCCCCTCTTCTGCTGCTGCTGTCATAACTCATAACTTAGATTTTTGGAGGCCTCCTTCGAGTCCATGACCCTTTCCCTCCCCATACTCTTCCTTTCCGGACAACCCCACTATTTTCTGTGCTGGGCAACAGTTTGCAGCAGGTATGCAGCTGCACTTGCTGCTAGGGGTGTCAATCCAGTGGATACAGGACAGATACAAGACACCAATTTTTGAGAATTTAGGAAACGGGTGTAGATACAACAAAACCATTATTTATTTTATAACTAAATTTATACCAATACATTATTCGTAAAAATGCTAATTTCATTCAAAGATAAATATAAATGAAGAGGAATTTTCTTGGACATGATATTTTTCTATCTTTTACGACCTCATGAACAACCTGTTGCATTTCAATTAGGTGTTTATAGTGACTTTTGGGCAATTTTTTAATCTGAATGCGTGGAATCTTTAGCAAGTGCACTTTTGCCCCAATATATGATCTATTGTACTCTTTATTAGCATAGCTATAACAACATTCACTATTGCCACCTTTCATGCTTTTGATAATTTAATAGCGTATTTAATTTTTCTATAGTGGTGCATGATCATCAGTCATCATACTCAGTTGCGAGATGTGTGACATCCGATAAGAGAGATAAAGATTTGATAATAGAGATAAAACAAT
>OY856412.1:1168875943-1169018443 GCA_963693085.1 Alisma plantago-aquatica
AAAGTGTTGCCACAACCATTCATAGACATTTTTTTGATATCCCCGCGTGCGAACCCCCCTCTCCAAAAAAACAATATTGTATAACTTTTGGATTTCTTCTAAGTTCAAACTTTATTGTCTTTATTTACTCGTCTCCAAGAAATTTGATAAATTTAAACTCTGGTTTATCAACCGATTTCTCAATTGCTTCTAAGACACCTCCACAATAAAGTGTGTAAGCGGAAGAGACGAATGGAGCGTTGTTGCTCACTGGCAACGTGAGAGACCCAATAGGGTTCTCCTCTCTATTTATAGTAAAGGGAAAATTACATGTAGGTACAGCAGTAATATGAAATATGAAATAAACACAAAGTAAAGATATATTAACACTCCCCCTCAAGCTGGAGTGTACACATTGTGTATGCCCAGCTTGCCGCATAAATTCTGGAATACTGCTGGACCTAATGGCTTTGTCAAGATATCAGCTAGTTGGTCTTCAGACTTGACATATGGCGTCACAACATTGCCATTCTTTATCTGATCTCTGATGAAATGACAGTCAACTTCTATATGCTTTGTGCGCTCATGGAAGACAGGATTCCTGGCAATATGTATAGCAGATTGATTGTCACACTTGAGAATCATGGGAGTTTGAATCAAAATCTTCAGCTCAGATAAGACAGATTTGATCCATTGTAGTTCACAGCATGCATGTGCCATAGCACGGTACTCAGCCTCAGTACTAGACCGTGCTACCACTTGTTGTTTCTTGCTTTTCCAAGTAATCAGATGATCACCAAGAAATGTGCAGTAGCCAGATGTGGATCTTCTATCAACTTGATTACCAGCCCAATCTGCATCTGCATAACCTGTGAGAGTCAAAGAAGATAGAGGACTCTTTGGTTTATAATAAGTGATCCCCTTTCCAGGAGCACTTTTCAGATATCTCAGAATCCTGCATACAGCTGTCCAATGTGACTGTCGTGGTGTGCACATATGTTGACTTACTACTCCAACAACAAAAGAAATATCAGGTCTTGTGACAGTTAGGTAAATCAACTTCCCAACTATTCTCCTGTAATGACCTGGATCTGAATATGCAGTATCATCGTCCACCTCCTTGATGTGATAATCCATAGGAGTGGATACGGGCTTAGAATCAATCATACCCGTTTCCTGTAGCAAGTCAAGCACATACTTCCTCTGGGAGAGATTTATACCTGCATGGGATCTAAGAACCTCAATCCCTAGAAAGTATCTCAGCTTCCCCAGGTCCTTCGTGTGAAAGTGTTGTTGTAGTCCTTCCTTCACACGTGATATGCCTGTAGAATCGCTGCCAGTAATCACAATATCATCAACATAGACAGCAATAATGATGGACCCACCTGAAGAATTTGAATAAAATAGAGAGTGATCAGTCATGGAACGAGAGAAGCCCATCTGTAAAACAACAACATTGAACTTGTCAAACCAAGCTCGAGGAGATTGCTTTAACCCATAGATAGCCTTCTTCAATTTGCAGACTTTCTGACACTCCCCCTGAGCAACAAAACCTGGTGGTTGCTCCATGTACACCTCTTCTTGAAGATCTCCATGAAGAAAGGCGTTCTTGACATCCAGCTGGAAAAGAGGCCAATCAAAGGTAGTAGTTAGAGATATAAGGATCCACACAGAATTGAGACGAGCAACTGGAGAAAAAGTCTCAAAGAAGTCCACTCCATATGTCTGTGTGTAGCCTTTAGCTACCAATCTGGCCTTCAACCGCTCAATCGATCCATCAGGGTTGTGTTTGACTGTAAAGACCCATCTACAACCCACAACTTTCTTTCCCGCAGGTAAAGTAACAAGATCCCATGTGCCATTGTCAATCAGAGCAGAGATTTCCACCTGCATTGCCTGCTGCCACCCACTGTCCTTCAGAGCCTCTAAGTGGTTTCTTGGTATCGTAATGGAGTCCATCCCAACAGCAAATGCACGAGCCTGTGTAGATAAGTGCGACAAACAACATACATTTAATATGGGATGTCTAATAGTACATGAACGTATACCTTTCCGGACAGCAATAGGAAGATCAAGGTCAGAAGCCTCTGTAGGAATCTCTTGAGTAGAAGATGGCGAAGGAGGCTCATGGACTTGTGCCGCTACCTCATCTGGATCCTGTCTACCTCGCCTGTGATATACCTGGTTATAGGGTTGAATGGTAGGTGGATCATGCGGTATGTCCTCAACAATGATGGGTGGCACTCCCTCACTTGGAATTGCGGGTGGCACTCCCTCACTCAATTGCTCCCCCTTGCTCATAGAATTTGCAAAATATGGACTGGTTTCATGAAAGGTGACATCCTTAGAAACAAACATACGACGCAAACTCGGGCAATAACACTTGTAACCTTTACTCGTACCAGAGTAACCAAGAAACAAGGTTTTCAAGGACCTAGGAGAGAGTTTGTCTTGTTTGGGATCAAAGTTATGAACGAAGGATGTACAACCAAAAACCCGAAGCGGAACATGAAACGGTTTATCCATAGGGCGTAAGACAGAGAAGGGAGTGCATCCATGCAAAACAGAAGAGGGCTGCCGATTAATCAAAAAACAGGCAGTGAGAAGAGCTTCAGACCAGAAACGTTTAGGCACATTGGATTCAAACATGATAGACCTAGTGATATCCAAAAGATGGCGATTCTTTCTCTCAGCAACGCCATTCTGCATAGGAGCGTGAGGGCAAGAGGTGTGATGAATCATACCAACTGAACTGCAAAACTCATTCATCGCTTTCTGAACATACTCAAGGGCATTATCAGATTGAAAATTTTTGATATTGCAGTTAAATTGAACTTGAATTTGTTTATGAAAATGTTTGATAATGGAAAGCACAGATTCACGACTTTTTAAAAGATAAATCCATGTCATGCGAGAGTAATCGTCCACAAAGGAAATGAAATAGCTAAAACCATTATAACTCTGGTTTTTAACAGGACCCCATACATCACTATGGACTAACTCAAACGGACTAGAAGCCCGATTATTGACACGAACAGGATATGATAACCGATGATGTTTGCCCAACTGACATGACTGACATTCTAGAGAGGACTTATGAGCTAGATCTGGTTCCAACTTCTTCAAGCTTTCTAAGGAAGGATGTCCATATCTGCAATGCCACAGCAAGGGGGAACCACTCATCATGGCGGAGGAAACTGGAGCAGGAGGTGGATGGCGAGGTAGATAATCACCAGGAAAGAGGTAGAGATCACCTTTCCTAGGCCCCCCACCAATCATCTTCAAACTCTTGAGATCCTGTAAAACAAAGCAAGAGGGCCCGAATGTTACTGTGCATTTTACAGTGTCAATCAACTTGGCAACAGAAAGCAAATTGAATGGAAATTCAGGTACAAAATGAACAGATTTCAAATCAATATCTGGTGTAAGGGACACAGAACCGCTAGCTACCACCTTCCTCACAGAACCATCTGCCAAAGTAACAGATGGGTGAGGAATATATGAGTCAAGTGTGCGGAGCAATCACCTCATACCAGTCATGTGCTGGGAGGCACCAGAGTCAACCACCCAGGGAGTTGCGGATCCAGAAGCCATAAAAGATGTAGCCTGATTACCCGTTGTAGATGCAAGTTTTGCTGTAGAAGCAAATGAGGCGCCCATACTCCAATGTTGAGTTGCCTGAATAAACCTGTCATACTCCTCCTGAGTAAGTGTGATGCCAGAGGAACTCGAGCTCGCAGTAGTAGAGTCTGAAGTAGCACAATTGGCAGCTCCAACAGGTGAGGCGGCAGGTCGCCCATGTTTCTTCCAGCATTTCTCGACAGTATGTCCAGGTTTGTCACAGAAAGTGCATCGAGGACGAGTCCCACGTCCTCTGCCCAAGCCAGGTCTGTCAGCTGGTGTAGGTGCAGGTCGTCCTCCACGAACTGCTGCAGCAATGGATGCATGAGAATCTATAGAAGGAACAACAGGAGTAGGATCAACTGACTCAAAGGTGGACTGCTGAATCCTAGAGAAAGCTTCGGCAAGGCTCGGCAATTTATCGGACGCAAGTATCACACTTCTTGCTGAACCAAATGAGGAGCTAAGGCCAGATAGAAATTTAGCAGTGACAAGATCATCTCTATCTTTAATCTGCTCAGCAACTTTCACTGGATGATAGTAGCTCAACTCCTGGGAGATAGCTTGAATCACACCGAAATACTCTTCAAGTGATCTATCACCTTGTTTCTCTGCAAACAGACGATCATAGATCATAAACTGGCGAAGAGCATTCTTCTCTTGAGCATAGTGCTGCTTAACGGCATCCCAAATCTCCTTAGTAGTGGAGTAGAACATGAACCTAGAAGCAATAGAAGGTTCCATGCTACCCCAAAGCCAAGTCTTCACTAGGCTGTCAAGACGTTTCCACTCGGCATAGTCTTTGTCAGTGCTAGTGAGAGGTGCAGAATCAACAAACTTTGCCCGATCGCGCGATTCCAAGACAGTATGAACCGCATTCATCCATAGCAAAAAGTTCTTCCCATTGAGCTTGATAGGAATAGGCGAGACCTCATAATAGGTCTTGTTCTCCATGATGTAACTGGGATATGTGTGACGGAGTGAGACACGTCACAAAGAAGGCTGAGTGGACGGACAGATACGCGTCCCGTGACGGAGAGATACACGTCACAACAGAAACTGGAAAGAGGATGCGTTACTGACGCATCGACAACCTTCAAACGAGAGGTTCCTAATCACACATGAAGGAGATGTGATTAGGAAAGCACTGTGGAAGAGACGAGACCTCCGGGTAGGGCTTTAGAAGGCCGTTGGATCAACCGGAGATCCCCAAGCAGCAGGGTCGGCGTCCGAAAAGGGACCGAAAGGTGCTGAAAAAGTTCCCGGAGACGTAGACGGAGCCTTTAGATTTTTGCGGCTGGACCTACGGCAGCATGAGATGGACTACCGAAGTCCAGCGGCGATGGACGGGCGGTGGGAACCCTCCCTTAGGCGGCTAGCAGCAGCGCCGCAGGGAGGCTCCTGCGCTCCTGCCGCGCGCCGGCGGCAAGGAGCAGCCGCTGCTGCGGGCGGCCGCGGCCGGCGGCTAGAAGGGACCGGCGGCGGCCGGCTAGGAGGGAGAAGAGAGGGGCGGGAGGGAGGGGCGGCGCCGAAGGAGAACGGGCGGGAGGGAGGGGCGGCGCTGGGCGGAGCGCTAACCTGCTCTTGATACCATGTAAGTGGAAGAGACGAATGGAGCGTTGTTGCTCACTGGCAACGTGAGAGACCCAATAGGGTTCTCCTCTCTATTTATAGTAAAGGGAAAATTACATGTAGGTACAACAGTAATATGAAATATGAAATAAACACAAAGTAAAGATATATTAACAAAGTGGATGAAATGTATTGCGACACAAGTTTCCCATTTTGTTTTCCCCATGCGAGTATGCTTTAGATTACCTTAAAAAAGAGATGGAGATGAGTGTATTAAATACCAAACCCACACCAAGTTTTGAATCAATAAAAGAATATGTCAACAATAGTTATGGTTCCCAAATTCATATAAACAAGTTTGAAATTCTGCAAATCCGTACAAGTCGCTCTTCAACATCAGGGAAGTATTTATCCTTGTGTAGAGTTATTTTGGTGAATGCTCACAAAACTATTCAGAGCTATAAAAGACAAAAGAAAAAAATTTCACATGTTTGAATGATATTTTACATGTAAAATCATATAATTAACTAATGCATTTATCTTGTTACCTTGGATTCATTGAATGTGCAATAAGGGCTCGTCTGGTTGCAAGGAGTTGCAACATAGCATGTGAGTTCAAAAACAGGAACTGCAAAACTAAACATTGAATTACGCCGTCCATCGTCTGGTTGGACGTAGAACCAACAAGACTCTTTTGATTGGTTTTATTTGGTTGGAAGTAATTTATAGCTATAGTCACCTACAATCAAGTTACCACCAGCTATTCTTAGTAACCATTTCCTGCCACGGTCTCTCCTTTTGTTGTTTCTCACATCTTCAGCCAAGCTTTTCGTACACAACAACGGTGGTAATGGTGCGAACAGGTGCTTCGGCGTTGAAAAATATGAAGAGGACAATGGTGGCCGTAATGCTGAGTAGCCAAGGAAAACAAACCGCGCCCTATATGGGCATAGTTCGTTTTCCAGCTTTTTGTGCGTGTCCCGACTTTATCGTGTAGTTGGTTCCCATGCTGTGTGTTGCAATTACGTCAAACCAAATGTTTGAAATGGAACCCACACTGTGTTGGAACTGCATGTGTTGGAATGCAGCCCAACCAAATTAGCCCTAAGATGAAGAATACTCTTGCTTTCGTTCCCTCGATCAACCGTCTAAATATGGACCACAACATAGAAGCTAAATTCCTCACAAATAATTTCATCATATGTCTATATGTAGCTTCCTTTACTTTTTGAATTATTCATACATATATCATGATATCATACACCAAATATAAAGTCAGTTTTGTTACTGTTAGCAATTGTCTATGTCTCCTACTTTGACCATGTAAACTTAAGTTTATCATCAATTTTGTCCATCCTTGACAAACTGCGCCTTTTATACATCCTCTCTAAAACAAAGACTTTCTAAACAAAACCAATTTTCACTCATCGCCATATTTTCTCTATCAACTTTTATGTCACATTCTTAGAAGCATGACAATGATAGATGTAAAGCATGTCTATGTAATTGCCAACGACTTTAAATTTATAAATTCATTGAAGATGACAAGTCTTATGGAATGCCTTATGATGAAGTCAACGTATAAATTAAGCATATGAACATACAGTCTTTTGTCTTGATATAGTAGCCTATTTGAAGCAGAATATATTGCAAAACATTTCTTCAAAGCTAGATTGAGAGTGTGAACCTCAAGGTGTAGAAAAGATATAAATAATGATTTATTTGCTAAACATGTCTAATTCCTATAGAAACTAGGACATTATCAAAAATCACCTGAATCATATCTTTCTCAACCTCTTGAACACACTACTTGATAAAGCATAATAAAAAATCTCCTTGAATTTCCAAAGAATTTGTCTTTATGTGATAATTTTCTGGTTATAACGACCTAATCTTATTGTGAAAATCTGAGGACAAATAATTTGTTGCAAATTAAAACAAACAATGCATTCAAGTGGTTTGGTAGACCGATGCAGTTCAAGTGATTAGTGATGATGTCCTACTTTATAGAGCAACTAGATTGCTTAGTGAACAACTATGTCTTCATATCTTTTGGACATCTTGTGTTGGTTCACACTCTCAACTTCACTTTAAAGATACGTGCTACAAATAATTCTTGTTCAAATGGGCTAAGTATATGAGAAAAAGAAAACAAATAATTAAATGTTGCGTCAAATAATAATTGATCAAAATTCATTCTATAAGGCCCGTCATTTTAATTATTTTGTGAATAGAGTTGTTGTCTGCTGTAGAGACACGCTTTGCAACTATTATTGTCATGCTTGACAAAATAAGAGACAAATAGAAGTGTACTTGGAATATACAGTGGTAAGTGAAAAACAAGCTCTTTATAGAGTGGATGTTTAAAAATCCATCTTGTTAAGAAAATATTGAATGATTTGTGGTGAGACAAAATATATTGTATACTTGAGTTTATAGATGCAATCGACTATACATTAAGAAGATACTTGATATTGAAGAATCTGTTTTGTATTTGTTGTATAATATGTGGGATTCAATTTTTGAAAAGGTGAAGGGGATCTTTTGCTTAGGCATGAGATGCAACAAATTGGTTAGAAATTTAACTATTACGTCTGATTGATGGAATTAAAGCAAGATATTTCTTCATTGCATAACACACTCATTGAATGCAAATCAACTAAATAATTTTATTTATTAATATATATTTTTTTACAATATACTTTGAACACAAAATATCTTTTTGCTGTAAGTATCTTAGGTGCGAGTGGCTTAGTGAAAATCATATGAGAAAACCTCCCATCCAAGTTACAAAATTCTGAGATGAAAGGAACGAATAATTCAAAAGATACTTTCCTAATGTTGGGAGTAAAACCTAGTATATGTTGGATTTGTACAAACTTTAACTCTTACAATGAACTAGAGGAACATGACTCTATTGTTGGTGGAGCTGTAATGGAGCCTGAAGCCTCACATAGCGGCTGATACATTGAAGTGGTGGTGTTCAAAATCTTCAACACTTGGCTACTAAGTTGCTAGGTCAACTTTGTCCTTATTGTGAGAAAGATTAGACTACATGATCTTCTATTCATTCCGTGAGGATCAAACTTGCAACAAGATGTGGAAACTTTTTGGTATTGCACACGCAAATCTGTCTCCACTCTCTTCTCAAGACAGTCTAAAGCGCATTCCCATGGGAAAACGGAAATGTGGTATGCACGTCGAGTAGCATTTGACCCACTTAATGAACTCTGTCTATCACTTTATGAATAGTATTATGAATTTATTGTGTTTCTATATGGTGATGAGGGAAATGAAGTCACCAAATTTTAGGGCATGTTTGGTACGTGGTGAATGAGAGGGGAAGGGAGGGGAAAAGACTTGTTTGTTTGGTTGGATAGAGTGATAGGGAAGCGGGGGTACAAACCAAGTGTATTGTCAGCCATTTCTCTCCCATTCTCCCACCAGATCAAAGTGGAGACAAAGAGAAGGAGAAAGACTGGGCGGGAAATATATTAGAAAGCTTAGAGATAAATATAAAATGTGAGAAATAAAATAAATAATATAGCGAGACAAATCAATACATACCACAACTAATGTGAACAGAGAAGTAGTGTGTCACGTATGTCAATTTTGTTTGAAAAAATAAAAAATAAAATAAAAGAAATTAAAATAATTTTTATGGATAATATAGAAGGAAAACTAAAAGCTTAGACTTTTTTTGTTAGGAAAGTTGAAAAGTTTAAGATTACTATACAAACACAAAACATAAAAAAGACAAACAATTGGAAAAAGTATGGAGGACTATGGAGGGGAGTAATTGAATACACGGAGAGAAAGATTTGATGTAAATAAAAAAATTGAAGGAAACTACATTTATAACCATAATGAATATAAAAAAAAACTTGTATTCTCATTTGAAAATAATATCTATTCTGTGACACTTCACATAACAAATAACAACCATATGTTTCCTTCATCTACATCTTATAGTTTTATTTTTAGATCTATAGGCTTTGCATTCGAAATGATTGCAGTCTTATTTGTTGTCTATGGATATGCTAAGATATTTTAATAAAATAATATAGTTGAATAAATATATAGATATAAATATTATATTTAAAAATATTTTTCTATCACCAATCTTCCACATCACTATAATTTTTTTATATATACATTGTTTTCATGTTTTACTTCCCTTCCCCTCCCCTCCCATGCTAACCAAACACACTAAGATAAATCATCCCTTCGCTGCCCTCCCGTCCCCTCCCTGCCCTCCCATCCCGTCCCATCCCCTCCCTTCCCCTCTCCTTCATTTGTCGCGTACAAAATATAGCGTTAAAGAAATTTGAAAGTTAGATAATCTAGCTATTTTTTGGGTGTATTGGTGCATACTTCTTTTACCAAATGAATGTTCATTGACAGTCTTGCGAGAAGACTACATGATATATACCAAAATATGACGGGATGCATGCCTTTTCTATGACTTGTATTTTGCATTGATATGAAATTTGACCTACTAATATTACTATTTGATATTGTGGGCATATAATTAATTCTTAATTTTTTTGAATTTATATAAAAAAAGCCACTGTTATAATTTGCATTCTTATGATTGCATATATTGATGAGTTATTTTATCCGAAGAAAAATAAGAAAAAATGCGGTATCCGCATCTTATGTTTTCAAAAATTGCCTTATCCTGTGTCCGTGCTTCATAGATTGAAGCTGATAGAGAATGCCTGGTTTAAGATAAGACTAGCACGTTTGACTATGTTTGGTAATAAGTAAATGTGAACTTGGAAATGGTTGCTACAGTGATAGACAGTGATATATTGACATACAGTCTCACTTATACATACTAATCGGCTGATTATTAAGCACTAGCTTCAAGAAAAATGTCACCGCTTGTCTGCCTCTTGTTTGCTTGGCTTGAGCATGCAAGCATATCTTTGCCACCATAGTCACAATATTCTCCAAAATTTTGAATTTTTCGCGTATAATTTATGAATTTCCTGTGGCAAATGCTATGTGTCAATTTCACAAGAAACCTACACTATTCTTGAATTCCATAAATTATCCCTGAATTTTATGAATTATCCCTGAGTTTCACGAATTGTTCCACACTTCACTAATTGTTCATTTATGGAATAATAACATATTATATGATTTGCCATTTGCCGATAGAAATTAATAAGCAAATCACGGTGTGCATGCTAATAATTATATATCAATGTGCTTATCTTGCGCATGGGTGTGCGTGTGTATACACACATTTTCTATCGTGCAAATTTTATCTCATTTTCCCCCAAATATTTGACTGAACTTTTACCGAATCCTTGTCGAATTTTATCCGAATTTTCCACATAATTCCCGATTGCCAAAAAAATTTCAACCTTGTCGAATGGAACCTGAATTCCGAATTCGTGACTATGTTTGCAGACACTTGATTATTTCTATCTAGTGCATTAGCAATTAAAATTTGAGGCAGTTTACTTGAACGTTCTTTGTGGATTCTACATAAAGTTTGAGCTCCCTATTAATGGCACGACAATGATGCAGGTACTGTGAAATCTGCGGGGTGTATGCCAAAAATGTATCAGGAAATGAAGATGTTAGGTTTCTTGAAGAGTGGAATGAAGGTAGAAGAGTATCAAATTTCACCAATGCAGGCCCAACAGAGATTGGATGTTGGAGGCGCCAGCCATTATGCAAGTTCTTGATAGCGTTCTTGGTAGTAGCTTTCATACTCCCGTGGTTCATACGTGTAAACATGTTCTGAGATTTGGACAGCTGCTTCATGATTAGTCCCTAGGTCGCAAAGCAGGTGGATAGCAACAGATTGGCATATTTTCGCAAGCTTGTCTATGAGAGAGATTTGGATGCTGAGGTTGGTCCCATTTGATGATCCCATGGTGAAAAAGTCTACTCCCAAAGGCCGTACCTGGACATTAAAAAGTCACTTTATCTATTCTTCCACAGCACCGATGTGTACATAAATGCCAAGTTTTGAGTGCTGACGATAGAGAAAGAACTGCTTAACGTGCTTATTCTGTTGTACATAAAAGATATTATTCATTGGTATACGTGATGTCTGATATATTCTCTTCCTCTTCGAGGAGATCTTGTGCAAAGTATTTCAAAATGTGTAATTAAAGTACCAATTGTTTTTTTTCCCTACTATTTCATTTGCTTTATTCTGTGACTGTCTGGGTTTTACTATATACCTATGGGGTATGCAATACTGCATTAGTTCGTATGAAACAACTTATCAGGATGGTATACTTCGAAAATGGCACGTTGATGCGTGCAGGCCAGGGCAAAACATCCGTAAGGGCAGTTTTCAGCCCAGATAAATGTAAAACCGAGAAGATCTCTTATTTCCTTTCAAAGAGGGAGACGAGCTATTGTTTCGTTTATACATCCGTAAGGGTTTTGTTGACTGGATGTAACGGAGGGTAGAGTTTATGATTACTCCCTGCACGTAACGGGGCTCTCTTGTAAGACTCCCTTTACACATGTATGCAGCAAAGTCGGTCGCCTGACACATTGATACTCAACCTTACGACTTCATAGATAAAACAGCTTTCTCCCTCTCTATCTGTCTTCCTGCTTTCTCCACCATATCCTCCTCACTGCCTTAACGCCGGTCCCTCTAGTTTGTTTCCACAACAACTCGCCTGAACCTCACACCCCAATTCTATCATTCTAAAACACATTCATATAACTCGATCATTCTAAAACACATTCATATTACTCGACCGATGAAATTTGCATTGATTTTCTTGTTAATGCTATGAAACTTGGTGAAGTCCTTGCCAACTGGATATATAATTTCCCTGTCAAGTTGTCAACAAATAACCCATATCTTGCTGTCAATACCCTGCTCACATGTGCTCTTGGTTTTCTTTTTTCCAGACATCACCACTATTAGCTCCTGTACACCCTACTTGTACTTCATTTGAGCAACTTGCGGGTATCATCCTAATCATTGTCCCCGGGATTAGATAGCCACACGTTCTTATCACATTTTGGTCCTTCGATTATACGGATGCCAACATTGCACCTGGAGGCGGTATGGAAACGATGGCCGCTGGGGTCTTCCCTCACGTTTTTAGGACGTTGATATCTTTTATAAATGTAACATCTGCCCTTTTTACCGGATCACAACTAGGCACCTCGATGCTCTTCAACCACAAAACTATACAAAGATTGCTATCACGCGCTTTACCTAGATACTCAATGGAGTTCAGATTACATGGGTCAAAGTATCTACCAAATCAAAATGACCGCAGAAGAACTTCACATCCCTACCTATCTCTTCATCAATCATTCTAAGCACCCAGTCACATGGTTCTTCACCTCGCGCGATAAACCCAGAACTTCAGGAACTACTGCTCCTAAAGATATCACCAAACCTAACCCATTGAACAACAAGGGCTACGAATGAAATCACAAGGATAACAACCATAAAAACACTAGCCCCAACAAAAGGCCCATATGAACTCATAGACCAGATTTCCCAATCTCTCCGTCTGAACCCACTCCCAATACCACTTCTAAGAACTCCCTTGGCATCCTTGGCCCATATAAGGATAACATCACCAACAACAATGAGTCTGCTCCCAACAACAAAGACAATTCCAAGGACACGGTGAACAAGAATTCTTCTTCAGGGTTTTTGGCAGCTATTGAATCTAAAACTGCAATTAGAAAAGTCTCACAATCACGTCTTCATTCCTATTGAGTGCAGCAACGACCAGACTCTGATTGACACCTTGGAAAGGTCCCCTGATCGTAAGATGACACAACAGAAAGTTACTAACCGTAACCTTCTACTATGGTGTCCTCTAGACCTCTAAATGGATATCCAGAATCCGCACATTCAATTCGGATTCGAATCCGGAATTTTTGAAAAAAAATTGACAGATGATTTCGGATATGAAAATTTCAGATCGGATATCGGATATTGTTGTATCTACTCCAAAAAATCCGAATTCAACAAATACATACATATATTATTAAATATATATTATTTATAAGTAGAAATATGAAAATATAGATACTTTATCATATATATATAATGTAATATCAATATTTTCTATATATAATATATTTATTAACATTAAATGTATGATTTTAGGTTCAGATTGAATATTTATTTCATTTCAGATCCTATCTGTTTGGATCGAATTTGAATATTAACAAATGACATCTATCAGATGTCAGATCAGATATCAGATTAAACTTTATTTTTTGGATTCAGATATCAGATATAGCAGTATCCACTCCGTATTCGATCTGTTTACTAGTCTAAATTGTCCTCCCACAACACAACCACTTTTCCTGATAACTCATTTGATATATGAACTAAGAAATAAAACATCGATTTGGATGTAGATTTATCTAACTTTGCAAAAATTACCAGCAATACATTTAACAATACTCTTGATGATAATATTGCATTGAATGAGATGGAACATGATATGGAATGGTGTATATTATGCCTATGACCCTTGCAAATTCTCATATCTTGCATGTGTATTATCATTATCTCATTGTGTTTAAATTTATCTACTATTGCAAGTTCATATGTTCTAATGCGACCTCTACCAAAAGAAGGTGAGCAATCAGATACTTATTAGGGCATGCAAAACTATTCTAATCACATTACATGAAATAAAAAATAATCGTTAGGATTTTCAACCTAGGACCATGGGTGAAAACATCATCATGAAATAGATTCAAATTTGCGTTATGGGTAATGGTGTAATCCTCACTAGTTGGGATCCTCACTATTGCACCCACCTCAGTTGACATTGGGATACTTATTCAATCACGATCCACTTGCAGACTATAGTCCATAAACATGTTTGGACCTTCACTAGAATTTATGGTAAACTGTCACCAAATCGGAATCACAATCCCATGAACCAAACGAATACCAAAGACAACATGCGGAAGTGTAAAATGCTTAGCATACATGAACAGATAACAAGCTAAATCACCCAATCATAATTTCAACATTCAACAATATATTAAACAATGTTATTTTAATTACAAGATTTCATATACATATTCAAGAGTTCATTTTTACAAGTCTACTCATGTATACTAGGGATCTTACAACAAGAACACCTAACATAGATCACCAAGCCCATCAACTTCTAGCCATCTCTGAACCTATAAAATACGTGAAATAAGGCGGGTCAAGCACACGAGGTGTCAAGTACATGGCTAAAAGATACATATACATAAGCTTTGTATAATTTGAAAAGATTTGCAGAAGTAATGAACAAGAAATAAATAAGTTAAGTATTTAGCAAAATGAGAGCCCATGTTTTACGCCATTTCACTCCGATTATACCATCATTTCGTACATTCATCAATATCATGTATTTGTAAGGACTTTTATGGAAAACTTCTCACTGGAAGAGTCTAGGAGGGTGCTCAAGACTAGCCAACCCTTTTATCAACGATCCGCCCTATCTTGATAATTCAAGTAGGACACCCATCCTCATGTCCTTACCCTAAAACTTCAGGCAGGTGTATGAGGTTTGTATAATAGAGTTTTTATATTATGTTTACAAGTTACAAAACAATGATACGAGACAATCATCGAGTACATACTAGAATACTACATGACAATATTTGAGTAGGTAAGCAAGCATACATATGTATCAAATTTCAAGCAAGAAAGCCATAGTCATATACTTATTTAAAGCCCGTACCTAATTTTAGAGATTCATAACTTAACTTATCCTGGAACATCTATCCACAAGCAACACTTTATTAACAACAAGATTACGTACATGCATTAGATTCTCATCATTAACCCTAATTAGATCCATTTTAGGGTTTTGACCAAGTTAGGTTCCAAGTTGCTTATTAGTGCACTTGATGATCTCTTAGTGATTTAGGGTCCATCATAAGGGTGTGGTTCAAGTTTCATGTCATTCCGAGGTTCCATGCACTTCATATGATCATATCAAGATTTAGGTCACTCATGAACAATATATGGTCAAAAACTCATAATAGGGCATACATGGTCATGAACCAAACAAGAAAGGGGGCCCAAGCATAAAACATGGTTTAGATCAGGAAAGTGTGGACATAGAAATCACATTCTAATATGGGTGGATGTCCCCTAGGGTTTAGACATCATATTCACAACATTGGATATCAACGTTTCAATCATGCATGTAATCATCAATATAGTTCATATGACATTACAGGTCAACATAAGACTTAGGTGAAAATCCACATCAAGGGAAATCATTATTAATCTAGGAAAGGGAGTTCATAAAAATAAAGTTTGTGTGAGATTTGGACACAAGGACCCAAATTCAAGGCACAACGGTCACATTAGGCGACCTAGGGTTACAAACCCCACCATAGAGCAAGATGGTTGATCATTGACTTTACAGACACCAAATATCACAAGATTACTAATTTGAAAGATATAATATTGTTTGATGCATCAAGTAGGTCAAACATATCATTTGAATCAAGGTATATCATTTGTTCATATAAAAGAGACACAAACATGCATTGGGTTCATATAGAACAAACATAGTCAAAAGGAGATGATCGTAGGTGTTAGAGTCACAAGGCGTCATCAAATGCTGATTGGAGGGGCCTGAGAAAGTTAGATACACTAGCTAGGCCAAGAGAGTTTCCTCATTCGATTATAAAGATATACCATTACCAAGGTATTACATGCACACATTAAGCGACATATACCCCAATCATAGGAAAGAGAGGTCTTGGGGATGATCCTTGGGCTAAGGGGAGATCCAATGTTTTTGATTGATGGTTGAGTTGAGGCTAGAGTAATAAAGATCTGAGTTTGATTTATCAACATGCATCATTCCTATACCATAAAAAGCAAAGTTCACTAAAAGGAGTAACAAAGATGTTTCATTTAGACAACGGCCATGAAATTATTTTTAATAGCTAGATCTTTTTCTTCTCATCAATTTTCATATATTATATGTGGATTTTGGCCAAAGAAGCAAGGAGTTACATTTTTTTGAAGTTTCAATAATCATAATGGAGGGGAGGATTTTTACCTCCAGATTGGGCCTCCCACGCATGGTGGGCTTTGGGCACGCCCTTCCTAGGCCAGCGACGACCCAACCCAGCCGGCTCGCGTCTTCCCCTTTACGCGATTCCTCTGTTCCCTGCGTGGAACTTAGCGCGAACAGGGGACTTCGTCAAGTCCCTCTGGCGCTGCGCTGGTGGGAGGGGCGATCAGGGAGGCCGAAGGTCCCTCGTCCGCTTGACCTGTCTGTACAGAGGAGCTTCTTTGTCTAGGAAGTCCATTGCCCAGAGCCGCAGGCCTACTGGCCTCTTCTTTCAGCTGCAACCATGGAAGGAAGACTCGAACAAGTTGGAGGGGGTAGCTGCAGGCGCGATGGAGACCAAGTGAAGGAAGCCCGACGCTCCAATGGTGGCGGCGCCGCACGAACGATGAGAGCCTGGCCTCCTTTCTAGGGCTAAGGGGCGGAAGGATGAACGCCATGTAGCCCTACGGCGCTGCCGGCTGCTAGAAAGGAAAGAGGGAAGATTCATAGGTGTGTGGATGCAGGCAACTGAGAACGAGAGTGAGAGGGAAAAAGGACTAAGGGTTGGAAATGAGGGCTTTAAAAGGATAAAGGGGGCTAGGGTTGTAAGGAAATGGATTTAGCGTTCTATTCAAGCCATCAACCATCGTGGGGATGTGTTGCACTATTTCCTGATGTGGCTGGAGGATGAAGATGACCGCTCCAGCCACGCGATCCTTCCCCAAAGAGGAAGAAGAGGGGCAGGCGGTTGGGCCGCAATTTGGCATTTGGGTCCATGTAGGCTGGCCCACAATAGAGAAAAGAGTATCAAATAAGGGTATCAAACATGTAATCTACATAATGTCAAAAATAGAGTTTTACAAGTCTGATTGACACGATTTTTGCGTCGTTGGATTGGTAATTAAAAACTCTACAGCATGAAGTATCTTGAAGGGTAAAAGAGTACATTGATGACTGTCAAAAGTAAAATGGCCAATAAAGGTACATCAAGGTACACGACTCTGGTAAAACATGCAAGATAGTGTTACATTGTGGATAACAGAGCCATTGTGACCTCAAACACACATCAAAAAGCCTAAATCATGAACTCAAAATCAGTTTGGATCATTTGAGTCACAAAAGGGGAGGGAGGGTTTACAAAGGAGGGGGAAATTGTAGGTTATCACATAAAAGTTATTCAAAAAAACATCCCCTTTTCCCTAAATTACAAAAACGGGATTTTTCTTACAATGTAACCCTTGGTTAATTGGGGGATGACTTTTGTTAGACTAAATTTTGATGTTAAATGGTGTTGGATCCTAGATGGGTGATTATATGCTCTAGAGGGGGGTGAATAGAGCTGAAAGCACTTAAACAAAATTCATTAAACCTTCAAATTATATGACAAGATAAGGTTGCTAAATAGGTAATTTGAGTGCAACTAAATCATGCATAGCAAGGATAAGAGAGATTGAACATGCACCAAATTAGACAAGCTATTTAGAGTGGTTCCACACTTCAAACTAGAAGTGTGTCAGTCCACTTGCCTAGAGAGGTCAACCTCTAGGACTTCAACCAATTGCACTCTTATATTCAATTATAAGACTTACAATACAAGACCAACAAAAGACTTACCTATCCAATACAAAAGAGTCTTCAACCTTACCAAGGACTTACCCACTTTGCAAGAGTCTTCGGCCTTCTCCAAGGACTTACCCACTCTTGCACAAGTCTTCGGCCTTGTAGGAATTACCCACTCTTCTTGGATCTTCCGCCTTTGACTTCACCTTCACTCGGAGAAGCTTTCCACCAAGGACTTACCCACTTGAGCTTGAGTCTTCTGCCTTCTCCAAGGGCTTACCCACTCTAGCTCCAAGTCTTCGGCCTTGATCTTCACCAAGGGACTCCTTCCCTTGTTCTTCTTCACCTCTCTTGGACAAGAGAGAGAACCTTCATCTTCAAGATAGCAAATGAGAGATGGGGAGGTGGTGGAAGTGAGAGCCTCACAAGATATACATATATGACTAGCTCTCTTACAAATTTCCTACTCACTCTAATGGATGTAGCAAGTGATTAAGCTTAGAGAGAGAGGAGGCTGTAGGAAGCACTCAACTATAGAATAGGAACCTCACAAAGAGTTTGCAATGAATGCTCAACCTTGGAATGAAGCCCAAGGGGTCCTATTTATAGCTGGGGATGCCTCTTAGCCTTTGGGAACACTTGAGAATGAAAACTAGCCGTTTTGTGGCTTGCAACAGATCTATTTTCACTTGTTGCAACTCCACAACGGCTAGAATCACTTTTCTGCACTTTTTCGTACAGTCTGATCGGCCGAGTTTATATAAAGGTAACTCGGCCGAACCACTAAAAGACAAGGCTGAAAGCTAGACTGTCGGCTGAGTTCCTTTGGAGAAACTCGGCCGATCGGTCGACTTTCATCTTGGACCGATCAGTGGATCGGCCGAGTTTCCTAGCTAGAAACTCGACCGAACGGGAATCGGATGAGTTTGTAACTTGGCCGATTGCAACAAAAATTCAAGAATATATGGATCGGCCGAGTTTGGAATTCGGCCGACAAAATCCCTGTTATGGGTATTTTGGAATTTTCGTTTGACTATACAAATGATGGATTTTTGTGTCCCAATAATTTTTCTAAGCTTAATTACAAGTCATACAATCTTTACAAGTGGTTACAAAGCAATTCTAAGGTCATTTACATAGAGATCCCAAATTGCACACTTGTAGCTATTTTGACTTGTCTTTTCTCCAATTTGATATGCGCAAGTTAGGGCATTTGGAGTGTGTCTAAACCTAATCTGAAATCACTCAATGTAGAAGCATTAGACACCAATATGTGGAATGGTTAGTCATCATCAAAACAAGGGTTTAGTCAATTTAGACGCGAGTCAACATTGACCTAATTGACCTTGAGTCAACAAATGGCTCAATTTCCTCAGTTCACCACTGACACTCACAATCTAGGCTATATTTCAATAACTTGTGACAATAACATTATTGATATAACAACAAACAACTCCTCCTTCACTTGATCTGGAGGTTCCTCATGGTAACAATTGGATATGGTTTTAGGTCCACAATCTTGAGACAAAATTTCCCATGGTTCTCAAGTGCTTCTAGATGTACCATTTTTGATAATTTTCCCATTATAGTTAACATCATCTTTCTTCCTTGGGGAAAGATTTTGCATTTTTAAAATTGTGGCTCTCCCATAATATTTTTGGTATCATCATTGATGACAATTGGACCAATGATAGATAAGACATCTTCCTAGACTTTACTATACATCATAATATCAACAACGTCACAACAACCTTATTTATTCTGACAAAGAATATCATTGGAAATATCCAAAAAAATATGCTAGACTTGAAGACAAATTGCTTCATCTTGTACAAACATTGACTCCAATCTTTTTTTCATTGAATGCAAGAAGATGTAGGTTGAATATCTCCTTATCAACAAAAAAAACTATTTGGAAACAAAGGTCCAAGATATTATAGATAAAGGACAACACATAATACACAATTCTTCCATAAAACATGTAATGAAAGGAAAAGATGATCTACCATACATAGTCTTCTCATTGATAATGTGATGACTGTGAATGGGCACACCATCATCAAACACATCACATAGATAATTTAAAGATCTTTTCAATCACCACATATGACATTCCAATCACTTCATCCTTTATTGGAACACCCTTTGTCCTAAAAAGTGCACAAACTTGAAAACCTCTTAGCTCATGTTTGATGATGAAGTTCACCATATTTTTAAAAACCTAGGAGCGGGGTAAATCTTCAAGGCCAAATAGATTTAGTCTCTTCTTATTCTATTCATGCTTAAGAAATATAATCTCTCTTTCATGCACCTTTTCAGTTACATTGAGTACCATGATGACATAACTCCACAACTTGAGACCCTTAGTTAGACTCGTATTAATTCATCAAGAAAACTAAGAATCCTACTAGCAACTAAAATTTCATTCATTAGTATGTCCAAGTGTCATAAAAAATTATTTCCAAGGTTCTCAATAACATAACCAAGCCACACATTGCTAATATTATCGATCTTGAAAAATTGACCTACATAGTAGGACATCCTATTAAGGATGTATTAGTCCCTATAAATGAAAGCATTCACTCATGTAAAAACTTGTCACAACCTTGAATACACATAAACTTAACTTTGGTAAAGTAGTGGAAATACTAGTTTGACAATTTTTCTTCAACTGATTTGTTAACATGTTATGGTATCATGTAATGATGTATTCACTAAATTAAAAATGATATCAGTTCATCTCACTTTTCCACTCTGATCAATGGATGACCCTTTTGTTTTTTATAGAATTAACGAATTACGACAAGTTGATCCCCTTTCTTTGGGTCTTTTATCCTTGCAACTTTAGTCCAGCATGTATGTTCAAGCTTGTTCCATGGAATTGACAATATTCAAAATAAAAGTTAATGAGGACGATATTACTCAACCTAAGGATTCCACCATTATTATCCTAAAGACCAATAACTGGAACTTAATGAACACTGTCTATATCCTTGCACTACTATAGAACCTACCTTTAGTGTCGGTTATTTAAAGCCTTTAGTGTCGGTTTCTAAGCGACACCTATGTGGGCGACACTAAAAGTCCACCCATTAGGCGTCGGTTCCAAAACCGACGCCCAAACACTTCGCGCGCCACCGAAAATGCGTCATCATGGGGCTATAGGCGTCGGTTATTAGGTAAGAAACCAACGCCCAAACCCTTCGCGCCACAGAAAGGGCGCCATCTTGGGCACTATTAGTGTCGGTTATTTACAAATAACCGACGCCATATATCTTCACGCCACACGAAATAGACGCCGGTTATTTGTAAAAAACCGACACTATATCATTATGTGTTGGTTATTTACAAATAACCGACGCCTATTGGTTTTTTGTTTTGACATCAGTCTGCAGACCTGCCGTGGCTGGTCGCAGGATGAGAAACCTATTCAGTTCAGTTATGAACTGTAGGTTTTACGACATCCATTGATATCAGCCGACAACAGGCCGCAAACCTGCAAAATTAACAATAAAAAAGTAGCACATGCATTTAGCAATGCAACCTGCAATTCCATTTTATTTTCACACATTTATAAACATTCACAAATGCTAGCAATTTGTAGTTCCATTCATTCACATTCACACATGTAGAAACATTCATATAGCAACCAACACTTTCATTCATTTTCACTCAGACACATGTAGAAACATCTAGACATGTAGAAACATTCACACATATATTATAATTCAGAAATTCATTTACAAAGTATCATTGTTTAGTCATTATTCGCTATCAGGATCCCAATTATATTTTAAAGCCCCCACTAATTGTATGGCTGTTGCCCATTCTTCTCTTACTTCATTTAATTCTCCCATTGTATAGGGAGCATTAACATTTGGTAAGTCCTTTCCTGTAATGGGGTCAACTTTAAACACCTGTAAAGAGAATGATGTATATATATAATTAATGAGCTATAAATAAGATTGATATATTTTGATCATATTATCTAATGAGACTATATAATACCTGAGCAATACATTCGATATCCAGTACGACATGTTTGATAATCATGTGCATATATCGCAGGACATAGTATCCACATGCCCATCCGTTGTCTTGTGTAGCACACTATAAATTCAAACATACAAAATATTAAAAAATACAACTAATTAAGCATTGTTCACATAAATAATATATACATATATTGCAGTCGGGAACTTACTTGCACGTTCTTCCAAATTATTGGCTGGTTCTTTTTCGTGGGGACCTTTCCTCCAGCCTTTTTGTACTCCTCAAAACCCCTACATGTTAATGTAACACAAAACATTGCAATTAAATAGTAATGTAATAACATATGTTAACGGATATGAAAAATGAAATATTTCTCACCGAAATATTGCCATTTTAATTATGTGTCCAAATCTTGTATTCAATTTACCCCCCTTAGGATCTAGATAATACACAGTGAACGTCTTGGGGGCAATAATCAATAACTCCCAATGCCTACCCCTAGAGGAAAAAAAGTTAAAAATTAATAACTCAAAATCCACAATAAAATGTAATTTTCTTAAGTCCAAATTATAATAAGCAAAGTAAACTTACTCTACATTGAATGGAGCCATTATCACTGTCTTCTTTTTTACAGCAAAATTTGAAAAAGACTCACAGCAATATTGTTGAACTGATGTAGGGTCTTTAGCTACTAGACTAATCAAGGATGGAATCAAAAACCCTACATGTTCGAATCCAAAATCTGCACATATGTTGTGTAAGTAGCTGCAAAATATGTATTAATTATGCATGCATTAATAAATAAGAAACCAGATCACCAGATCATACACAAGGTATATGGATGTATAAAGAATATCTCACCTTATCCATAGCTCTATCACAGATGTATTTAGCCAATCATATCGAAACAACTCCAATATATCTTGTATAAATAGTTTTGTTTTGTATGACTGACCTATAGAATCTGAATAAGAAGAAACATTTATAGGGGAGTTTATATCATGTTCCCCTAACCATACTGCCATACCCCTACAGTTAGGACCTAACGGGACATGTCGGTCATGTGGAACCCAACTAGGTAATGCAGGAGGTGGAAGTGGAGGCCTAGATGTTGTGGGTGTCTTCTTTTTAACCTGTATATATATAATTTCAGATCAACTGCCAGCATATTCACACACTAACAATTGAACGTAATGTAAATTTACCATACCTTATCAGTAAATAAGACATCCGCTTTTAGCCACAATATCACTCCGCCTAGTGCCTCACCAAGCATTTCACAATCTGGGTGGGCATATGGCAGTGGAAGTTCCAGAAATTGGGGGAATATATGTATCAGGCTCACCTGAATCCAACCAGCTGGTACTGGAGACCCGTGACACGTTTCCCTTGGTAGGGATGGGTAAGCCGACGCCTCTGCCATGACATATTCTTTACTTTTTAGACGGCATGGCTTCAACCCCTACAAATTTTTGTGTAAAGAATGTTATATACATATATACATATCATCTTTTTTTGAAACGACTACAATTTCATATATACGTATCATCTTGAATTAAAAAACTAGTTACTATGTCATAAAAATACTTACAGTGGATGTGCTAGGTGGTGGTTCTACATGATTACTCCCAACCTCTGCAGTAGGAGTAGGAGTAGAGTCTGCAGTAGGTATTGTCTGGTAAGTGGCAGTCTGAGATGCCTGCCACTTTTTCATTGCTTCTTCGAGTTTTTCTTCGAGTTTCCTGTCAAATAGCTTATCCACCTATACATGGATAAAAGAAACGTCAAATTCTAATTTTTGAATTCTCTTTTACAGTAACATTATAAAGAAAGAACATGTTACCTCTTCTTGTGAAAGTCCCGCTTTTGGGACATGTTTGCGCTGGGATGACCCAAAAAAAGATTTGATGCCCACACCAGCGCCTGCAGCCCTAACACGTCCAGGATGCTCTGGGTTACCCAGAGCAACTGTCAATTCATCCTTTGTTCCCTCAGGGATGAACTTTCCTTGTTTCCTCATCTCATGCAGCTCCCGCTAATCGCCAAAACAAAAATTTGTACTTAAGTAAACAACACAAATAATCAATATTCGAATGATTGCTGTAAGAGTTGTATTTTACCATTTTTGCAGCCGCCTCAACAGTTGTGGCCTTAGTTATTTCTCCCTTCTTATTTTGCCTCCCAGCTATCCAGACATCATGGCGAGGCAGAGGTGTGCTACCTATGGTAGAGGACTCCTGAGTAGCAGCAGACTGAGCAGCAGTAGCCTCAGCCTGTAGTCTTTGGCGAACGCCTGCATACCCCTTTGGACCCATTCTGTGGTCATGCACATTCAGTGCACGCCTTGATCTTTGTGCCTCACTGAGGGCCTAGTTAGTATGCAAATTAATGATTTGGTTAGTAACACTAAATGTTAATCTTGAATAAGTGAATACAACATATATTAATTAATGAGATTGAGACTGATGCCTAATACCTTGAATTCATCAGTTTGTCTTGAAGTGACAAACGCGTCCCATTCTTCTTTGTCCAGGAAGTTCCAATGTTCAGTGGCTGTCTTCTTCCTCTTGTCGGCTTCTTTTATGTATTCTCTGGTGAGATTTGTCCTATAGTTCCTTAGGACTCTCCCACAGCGTTGCATCACGCATTTACGATGCAACTTTTCATCCAATTCAAATATACTCTGCAAAATAGAATTGCTATTAACTAGTATCCAAAAATTTAGTAATCTACAAAATAGAATTACAAATTAATAATAACTCACACATAAATCCCTCCATATTAAAATTTTCTTCTCCTTAGAAACGTTATTCCAAGAATCTAAGAGACAACCGCAATGGCTACGAGTAACAAACCCAAGATATGAAATAAATGAATTGCGATTCACACCACATGCATTTCCTGCATTATCGAAATCCACAACAAGTTTGGGTCCATTGCCCTTTTGCGCAATTAACTTCTTCATCATAGTGATGCCCCTTCTCTTGTCGACTTTTTGGTGTTGTTGATCAAGTGCCTTAAGTGCTTCAGATGGTACCTGTGCATCATCAACCTAAAATTTGACAAAATAATTCACATTTACAAGATATAACTATAAATGGACATATAGATATAAATATATGATATATTTTTAAAACTTACATTGTGAGGCGGCGCATTGATGTCCTCACCCTCACGGTAGTCATCAGCACGGTCATCAGGAGAATGGTCAGCCATCTGCAAATTCACATTCAAATTGTAAAGTTCAAATTGTAAAGTAGTAATTCAAAGTGTAAAGCTCACATTGTAAAGTTCACATTATTACAACAAAGTATATATCACAACAAAATTGTAAAGCTCTATGATCAAAGAGAAAACAAGTATATATTACAACAAGATTACGGTCTAGGGTTAACAAATACATGTGATGTCATTCTTATATATAATAAATGTACATGTACCACCTATCCCATCCTTGAACACCTAATCTCACTAGTAAGTGTATAATGTGTATTGGGTTTTCAAGAAAATTTCGGCAGCATTTCCCCGCTGTTCTCCAAGTACATATGTACTTAGAGAACAAACGGGGAAATGCTGCCAAAAATTTCTTGAAAACCCAATACACATTATACACTTACATCCTAAGCGAGATTAGGTGTTCAAGAACAGTCCCAAACCGGGGACTATCCAAGATTTACTCCTAATGAGTAAATCTTGGACGGGTTTCTAGGCCAACAAATACGTGTGCTGTCATTCTTATACCTACAATCCTAGTTTCATCATTCATATCCTAGTTCTTCAAGTTAGGTGATTAACATTGTCAATATACTCAAAAAGGAAACAAGTTACCAATTTCATAGTTAGGATGGTAGAGATACCCTAAGATCTAGAGATACCCTAAGATCTAGGCAATTTAGGGAAAAGTTCATCATTTACATTCCAAGCATGTCACATGTGTGCATTACAGTTCATCATTAAGCAAGAAGGGTGATTATGATTCTCAATATACTCAACAATGAAACAAGTTAAACATGTGTGCATTACAGTTCATCATTTACATTCCAAGCATGTCACATGTGTGCATTATAGTTCATCATCAAGATATCTATAACTTACTTAAACATTCAATTATGAAGTAAATATACACTTAATTCAGAATAGCATGATGCACAAAGTTGCAGTCAACATCATTATGCTTTGTTCTATCATGGACTATCATATTGGTATAGCACATATGTATCAGTACATAATTAAATAAACACAATCAGTAAATAACTTTTAAAAAAATCCACTAGCTTGGTGAAATCAGTACATAAATAAACACAATCAGAATATTTTTCATGGCTTTTGGGGTGACTTGGTGAAATCAGTGCATGTTTTGGGCATCCAGTAGATGATTTCAAACCCCAGCAGCAGCCTAAACGTGCCCTGGCGCCGCCCAAGCATCCGCCCAGAGGCCTAGCTAGGCAGGGCACCTGGGCTTGGGACCCTAGGCGTGCCCTGGCACCTGCTTAGGCGCCGCCTGGATGAGTTCCAGGTCGGCGGCGGCAGAGAAAAGCAAGGCAGAGGAGAAAAGGGGGTGAAGCTTTTGTGGGTTACCTGGCAGGAAGCTGGCGGAGGAGAAAAGTTGCTTCTACCGGCGGGGGCGGCGGTGACGAGGAGAGCACCGTAGCTGCTTCTACCGGCGGCGGCGAGGGCGTCGAGGAGACCAGCAACCGGCGGCGACGGCGACGAAGGTGACGTCAGCGACGACGACGGCGGCGAGCGACGTGGGACGGCGGGAGCAATCGGGGGAAATCGCCAGACCCTAGCGCACAGCAATGAAACAGAGACAATGGGGAAAAGTTCTGTTCGCGGGGCTATTAAGTTGACAATATGTGTCGGTTATTTAATAAAACCGGCAACTAAACCAACAGTGTCGACTCTTTGACAAAAACCGACAACTATACTACTTAATATTCGTCGGTTTATAAATAAAAGACAACCGACAACTATTCCTGTCTCGCGCATACCCTTTAGTTGTCGGTTATTTATTAAAAAACCGACGACATATGTCCAATTTTGAAGGTAATTATTTCGCTGGAATTTTGGTTTTGGCGGTTGATATTAAGTGTCGGTTGTTTATTAAATAACCGACACTTATTGAAAGCGGTACCCGTGTCTGTTCGACCTTCACATATTGGATGTCGGTTTATGTTAACAACCGACATAGTAGGTTTTATGTGTCGGTTTTTGTATACAACCGACACCTTGAAAACCGACTTTATAAGCCATTTCTGTAGTAGTGTTGGTATTTTACACCTTTCTAGATTACACACCTGCTTTAGAAAATTTTCTTTTATCGACAAACATGTCCCAGATGAGAATATGTAATTATTTAAGAAAATTCGTGGTTTTCAGGAAGAGATCTTTCCCAACAAATATCCTTCTCTTCTTCTTTTTCCTTAAAAAGAAGATATCCAAGCCTAGGATCCCATCATTACAAAAACTCATGCCAAATTGAATAATTGGGAAATATTTTACTCATTTGCACAAGAAGACTCACTCTTATTAAAACTATCCTAATAGATATTTTATCAAACATCTTAAGTTGATTTTTATCATGACCATAGTGGAAAGTTAACTCAATGATGTTAGGAGAAATATCACTCGAGGTGACAATACTATTGAAAGACATTGTCATTTGGTTAACTGGGATATCATTTGCAAGCTAGGAAAGCATGAGAAATGAGACATTCTAAATCCCATACTTCACTCTCACTACACGTCCAACAAAATTTTATCCTCCATATGTGAATAAAATAATTCCATCTAATCTGAACATATGTTGGTCAAATGCTATAGGAAACAAAAACCCTGACACTAAGTCATTCCATTTATCTCATGCTCAACGTCTTTAGATTATCAATAGCAAAGTTCATACCTCTTGAGTTATTTATATAATCAAAATATTTAGACTAGCCGTTGATCTATCATCCATTTTAATTAAACATGAAATTTTGTGTTCATGTTTATGATCCCATTAGAGCGACCATTGAGATACTACTAAATATTTAAGTCCACTTAATTCCAATATATAGAAATCTCAAATGTTTTGGCATTAGAAATAATTTTACTTCATTATTCCACAATAATTATCATAGAATTGGGGAGATAACTTATCAGTTACAAGCAACTAAAATCACTTATTATTTCTTAATAGTTCTAGTATCTCTCTAAAAAGTTGGCATATTAAATGTCCTCCATGGGTGTTATTGTTGAATCTAGGGCTCTAGAGGGGGGGGGGGTGAATAGAGCTTCAAAATTTTGCAAAAGAACAGTCAGACCTTCAAATTATAACAAATGAAACTAAATGCTAAAAATGAATTTGAAGTCCTATCTAACAATCATAACAAGGAAGAGAGAGATTGAAACAAACACTTAGACAAGATGTTTAGATTGGTTCCAATATCCAAACTAGGAGACAGTCAATCTACCACCTAGAGAGATCAACCTCTAGGACTTTTCAACCCATGAATACTTATATTCCATTATAAGAGATATAAGAAGACCACCTTACATACAAGGGCTTACCTATCCAAGAGCTAGTCTTCTACCACACCACATGTCTTACCCACTCTTGCAAGTAGCTCGATTACTTCTCCTAGGACATCTCCTCCTTACAACAAGTCTTCAGCCTTGTGGATTTACCCACCAAGATCCTTGGATCTTCCACCTTGTCCTTCTCCTTCACTTGGATAAGATATTTACACTTTCAACCTTGAAGAAGAACATCAACTCCTCCTTCACTCGGAGAAGATTACTTCAGCCTTTGCTCTTTGAGAAAGGGGATTGAGAAGTGGAGGGTTGGAGAGCTTTACAAGGTAACAATGAGGTAGCTCTCTTAAAACATGCCTAACTCACTCATAATCACGAAATGATTTATAAATGAGAGAGAAAAAGGGGATAAAAGGGGCTTAGCACTTTCAACTATAGCAAGGGACAAGGATAGCATGAATGAGCAGCCTTGGAATGAACTCAAGAGGTCCTATTTATAGCTGAGGATGTTCCTTTGAGTGTGGGATCACTTAAGAATGAAAAATAACCATTTTACAAATTGCAACATATCTATTTTTATTTCTATCAACTCTCTAATGGTTGGAATCACTTTTTTGTATTTTCCGTACAGTGCATTCAGTCGAGTTTCAATAAAGGTAACTTGACCGATCCACTATCTGACAAATCCAATTTTCAAACTATCTATCAAGTTTGTCCCGGGGTAACTCGACCAATCATCTAAAATCAACTTTGGTCAGAAAGTTGATTGGTTGAGTTCTATTAGTGTACAACTCGACTGATCCAATAATTTCCAAAAATCCGTCATTGATCAGTCGAGATTCAAACTCGACCAATGAAGTTGTTGTGACAAATTTTCCAAAATAATTTTAAGTGATCAAACGATGGAAGTAAGTGTCTCTGATTTTTTCTCATCTTAGTTACAAGTCATATCATCAATACAAATAATTTAAAAATATTCTAAGATGGTTTGGAGTGTTTTCCACAAAAGAGCATTTACATTGATTTTAAACTTGGACAAGCTAGGGCTTTTGGAATTTGATCCTTTTCATATACCTAATGCATGAAATCAATCTCAAATAAACATATTAGATACATATGAATGGAATGGTTAACTTATTATCAAAATATGGATAATGTATAACCTCAACATTCTCCCTTTTTTGACAATGACAAACCATTCCTCAACATACTGAAAAGGATATGTAAAGTTATACCTTGGCCTTATGAATTGAAAGGGAATTCATAATACTAACAATGTGAATTGATCCCCCTAATCTATGCTCACTCTTACATGCATAGTTAATGTTTCTACACAAAGCTAGATAACATGTATACTACATGGTCCTTTAGCAAGTTACATGATAAAACATATACTTAGACAGGAAAAAGATCACATAGGAAGTAAAACAATGTGATTGAACTACAAAACATCAAACTTCTATCCCCCTTTTTGCATTATCAAAAAGTAAGGGGGGTATAAGAACATAACACAAGTCTTCTTCAAGCACAACCAAAACATGTAACCATAAGATGAAACATGCAACCATAGAACACACATAAAACATAGATGAGAGAGAAACAAGCAACTAGTTTCATAATCAAAATGTGGGTAACATACCACCAACTCATGAGATATAGTCAATCAGAGAGTAACGGTACATATGATTACGATTATAATACTGAAAGCATGACCTCAAAACAACTACAAGCCAAATAAGGAAAACATCATGATGATAAAAATAGTACATATCAAATAATGTGCCTAGATATCTTAAGTATAAAATAGTCTAGAAAGATATATATGATCAACATCTAAGGACTAAAAACTAAAACATTTAAACATCTATGGAATATATGTCCACAATATCATCATCGGTGCCATCATCATCATCAGCTCCATGCTCATTGAAACGTCTATTTCGAGAAAACAAGATTAACTAATGCGGAAGCGTTCACTAAGCATCGGATTACCAAAAATCACTAAAAATTTTAAACTTTTTACAAAGAGATCCTTTAAAGGTAAAGCTTTCTCATAAAGCAACATGATAAGTTGTTTACAACTGTTCCATCAGTAAAACTCTGTAAGGCAAGATACAAAAGTCTCTAAGGACTGGACCAAAAACTCGAAAGCACTAACTATTACTCCGAGGACCTGAGAGTACAGAGACGACATATAGGACTCTAACACTATCTACACATGACATAGCAGCCAATGCCTCCACCTGAAGCTTCACTGTTGTCCTTGGTACTGCTGATGCTGCCCTTCACCTATTGAAGGATTTCTGCCTCCTCGCCCACGTCCACCTAAAGGTTGAAATCTACGGGGTGAGACAATTATAAAAATCATCCCAGCGAGAGATATAACTCTTCGCCAGAAGCATAATTATTGCAGCATAAGAGAATAAATGTACACAAAGAAGTTATGTATATTTGAGAGTAGTTAAAACAATATTTAACAGATTAAACTATTCTTTCTATTAAAAGCAATGCAACTATAAATTGATAAAATCACATGTCACTTATCACATCACTAACTCCCTTCAGACTTGGATCATATATCCATTGTCTGGCATTATTATTTGGGAAAGGATGGCCTGTAGTCATACTCCTTCTCCCAAAGTGTTAGGATTCCAACTCCACAACATATCTGCATAACTTGTACATATGATATCAGACTTAACATTACTTATGTAATACAAGGGTTATTTACATTCATAACCCATTAGTCTGTAGTTAAGCTTTTCATAGGATTATTCCGTAATAGAATTTCACATAGAAACACTTTGGTTTAGGTCATACCTCATATTTTTAATATTGGGATATTAATCCCTAACCATCTTATTAATATGAAATCCAGAATGTGGGAGTTCAAACCCCTGGACTAATCATAGCATTTGTTACCAAGTAACATCTCATTTTATCTGGTTATCTAAATAATATGACCTTTGAAGATCAACACATCATATTACTCGTGGCTCATTCAACCTATCAAGCTCATATGTTATCACTTACCAGATAACATGACATTTAGTTATACTCTTGAATTATAGGTAACAAGTGTTCTTAATGCAATTAGCATTATAAATCTTACCTGGATCTGATCACCTCTATATGAAACCTGTCAAGCTTAACTTTTATCAGTTATTCCATATACTCCCACATACTCTAAAGTATGTGATCCAGGAGTTCCCTTTGTAAAACCTGTTTCACTATTATTTAAATTCTGACAATGATGGATCTATGATCATGGCTCTACATGGTATGATTATACTTGATTATTAGGTACATATCAATATTCTTTTAGCATCATACATGTTTCCAAACATTCAAGTACTAAACACGACTATAATAGAAGAATACTAAATGTACAAGTATAACTCATATCAGTTATCAACTGGATATCAATTCTTAATCATCTTATCACTATGATTCAAGAACATGGGTGCTCACACCCTTATATCATCATAACACTTGCTATCAAGTGCCATATCATCATCAAGTCATCTATTAGCATGACCTTGATTGAAGCAATGTATATACTTTTCACATATCATTACTCTAAAAGCTTATACTTGTTTTCAAGGAATATGACATCATAACTCATACCTGGCTATGATTACCTCATAATATCAACCTGTATGACTTATACAAATAAGGACATGCATATATAACAATGTCAGAACAATACCAAAACTTCTCAATTTCTATATAGGACACCACGGCCGTGCCACCTTGCACGGTCGTGCAAAGTAAGGCTACCACGGCCGTGCTCCCTTGCATGGTCGTGCAAGCTAAGGCTACCACGGCCGTGCTCCAGCAGATCATTACATGATTCATATTTCTATCTATCTATACATATGTATTATAATTTCTCATTCTTTCAAATTGATTAGGTCACATCGACCTTTCAATCAAGTACATACTACCATGGTTAACATAGTGTATCAAGCTATTAATCCTATAAACAATTAAGAATTCTCCCTTTAATTGGTTCTTAATCACTTAGGTATTATTAGGGTTTCAACCTTCACACCTTCATTGATTATCATTACTAATCATTATTGGATCAATAGAACATTCATCATCTTAATTCTCAAAGATTCAATCACATTGGACCTCCACTTCATAAGGTATCCAATTGAATTAGGGTTTCCAATGTTGATTCCTTCAATCTTTGAATTCATGGAACCAATCATCAATTGGACCTATACTCATACCTTAATTGAGTTTAATAGGTCAACCTTCAACTGATTTGTCCCTCACTTGACCCTTAATTGACCATCAATTAGGGTTTAACTCAAGTGAATTAGGGATTGGAATCAATAACCCTTCAACATATTTCAATGTGGGACTAATTGATTTGAACCTATTGAACCATCATTACATTGGGACATGACCTGACCCCAAACGGTCTTGAGGTCGTTTGGATGACCTCCAAACGGTCTTGAGACCGTTTTACCATCATATGATCAAAATCTAAGTCAACCAATTAAGGTTTGGATCATTGGACTGATCACCAAAACAACAATTGATTACATTCCAACTTAGTATCATTGTATCATCAATTGCTTAACCTTACTCACCCCTAGACCTCCAAACGGTCTTGGGTGACCTCCAAACGGTCTTGAGACCGTTTGGATGAGTTCCAAACGGTCTCGAGACCGTATGGCTCACCCAACCCTTGGATTCTAGTGAAAAATCATTAGGGTTTGAGCTATTGAGTTGATCATCAAATCAACAATTGATTGCTTTGTAATTGTGTACCTTTGGACCTTCAATTGGTCAACTATACTTGACCCCAGACCTCCAAACGGTCTTGGGTGACCTCCAAATGGTCTTGAGACCGTTTGGGTGATCCCCAAATGGTCTTGAGACCGTTTGGGTCAATCAACCCAAAACAATCAACTCAATTCAATGCAAATCCAACACTTAGCCGATTAGATTTCACACCACATCTTTGGATCTTCAAACACCTATACATACTTGACCCTAGACCTTCAAACGGTCTTGGGTGACCCCCAAACGGTCTTGAGACCGTTTGGATGATCCCCCAAACGGTCTTGAGACCGTTTGGGCAAGAAAACCCAAAAAGTCAAATCAATCAAGTTGAAAGTCAGCACTTAATCCAATTAGGGTTTACATAATTAATTAGCCTTCAACTCACGATTCCTTTGGATTTAATCCCTCAAATTTGGAGGGTCATTAACCAAAATTATTATGAACAGGAATACCAAACGGTCAACGCTTGGTCAACTTACTCAAACGGTTTGAGACCGTTTGCCCAAAAAGTTCAAGTTAATCAGATTGGAAAATCAGCACTTAATCCAATTAGGTTACCTAATTGTTTAGCCTTTAACTCATTATTCCTTGGGAGTTAACCTATAAAATTTGGTGGGTTATTAGAACACATCATTAGGAACAGTAATCCCAAACGGTCCACGCTTGGTCAACGCACTCAAATGGTTTGAGACCGTTTACCCAAGAAGTTCAAGTTAAACAGATTGGAAAAACAGCACTTAATCCAATTAGGTTACCTAAGTGTTTAGCCTTTAACTCATTATTCCTTGGGAGTTAACCTATAAAATTTGGTGGGTTATTAGAACACATCATTAGGAATAGTAATCCCAAATGGTCCACGCTTGGTCAACGCACTCAAACGGTTTGAGACCGTTTACCCAAGAAGTTCAAGTTAAACAGATTGGAAAAACATCACTTAATTCGGTTTGATTTTCCTAATTGATTGGCCTTTAACCTACGATTCCTTTGGAGTTAACCCATCAAATTTGGTGAGTCATTAGCATACATAATTCCGAACAGAAATCCCAAATTTTCCACGCTTGGTCAACGCCCTCAAACGGTCTTGGAGACCGTTTTCTCCAACCGACCATGTGAAACCGTTTGCCCCTCAAACGGTTTTGCAAAACCCCCAAACGGTTTTGCAAAACGTTTGGCCAAGGGTGCAAGACCGTTTGCTAAAGTGACATAGGTATTCACGCCCCCCTTCTTCTACTTCCAGATCCAGGTCTGTTCCTCATGGTTTTTAGATGCAAGAAAGCAAGGAAGGATGGGGGAAAGAAGAACAAGCTACTTTTGCAAGTACAAAGATATGCATAAGAAAGCAAAAGGTTTAGAGTTATAAAACCCACCTTAAGGTCGTTCCTTGAGCTCCAAGCTTCCAAGCTTCTAGTCTTTAATGGTGTCTTGAGCTCCACAGGTCGGCCAAGGGTGTTTCTCCAAGGAAAGATTGGGAAAAGATGGCTAGAAAGAAGAAACAAGTAAGGAAGACCATAAAACCAACCTTGCACCATGAATTCCTCCATGAATTCGAGCAAGATGATGATCAAAGCTTACCTAGAACTGCTTGGCCGTTCTCCTCTTCCCCAGAGATCTGTCCTAAGTCAGTCTAATCAAGGGAATAAGAAAGGAAGTGAAGGAAACAATCCTTGCTAAGTGAGAAAAGGTGTATATATACTTTAGGTGAAATTTCAATCATAAGGACAACTTGTTTCTCCATTTCTCCTCTAGGTCCTTCCCTTATTATAAACCACGTTTCTCCCTTCCATAATTAAGCAAAACTCATCTTAAACCCAAGGTCTAAAGGTGAAGAAAGCCAACTTCTTACTAAGTTGCACATATAGAAGGGTTATTAGACTTTATGTCTCTATGACCTCAGTTTAGTACCTGCATTCTCTATTATCCTCATGAGCAATTGGCGAGTGGGTAAGCTTCTCTAATCCTCCCTCTTCCTCTTTCTACCCTCCGTTTGCCTCACACATGCCCTGCTGTCGTGTCCTATAGGCTCGTCGGAAGTCGCTGCCAACACTTGGATATTTTCCCACCTCAGTGCGCCTCCACCCTCGCAACTCCAATTTTTGACTCACCTCGAGCCCGTGAGCACGTTATGAGCCTTAGCTGAAATCTTTCTATTTGGTTTTGATGCTTCAGATCGTCGATCTCTCTCCCGTATTCCCCGACCTTCTATGGCTTTCTTGGTGGTTTTGGGGGTCCTCGCCTCATGGCCAAGGGGTCTCTGACCTCGCCAGACCATAGTGGATTCATTCGCTTCTTTCTTTTGTCCTTGGCACGGCTCCAACACCTGAATGGATTAAAGTTTTCCCCAGACTCGCTGCTCCATCGCCATGGAGCCAGGAGCAAGGAAACCCAGTCGTGCAAAGACTCGGGTGCCCTTGTGGTTGTAATCAACCAATTAATCCACAACATGCATAGTCATAATTGCACCCTTCATATTCTTTTTCCCAATCACAAGCTTGAGTTGTGTATATGACCTTAGAGCCCTTCATATTTTAATGAATTTGATTTTTTGAGGATGGGTATAATGGTAATTTGCCACCTTACTGAAAGCACCTTTGACCGAGTCCATGCGTGCGCCGATCAGCTGACTGGGCCACATCTTATTGGCCCATGTCAGCGTGGGCCCGACCACGTGTCCTTCTATCTCTCTCACTTGCTTTTTGCCTATGTGACAATTCCCTTATCTCTGATTGGCCTAGATGGTTTAATTCACAATAAATTATTCCTTGTTCAGAAAAATTCGAATAAGTAGTCGTTGTAAAGGATTTCAAATTTAGAATCTAATTTTATGCTTTTCAAGCCCTGATTCCCAAGTATTTTTTGAAGTCTGCTTTGGATAGCATTTTGATGATATAAAATGGTTTAAATCATGTAATTAATTCATCTTAATTCCAAATTAAGAAATAAGATATGCTCTCTTATCAATGCAACTCAATCAAGGTTTTGGGCTAGGTTTTGAGTCCTCAATCGATGGTTTTCTAAAACGGTCTAAAATGGCTATATTTTCTTATACTTTATACTTTACACATGCTAATACATGTGATATGTTTATAACTAGGGAAAATGGAATTGGATACAATCAATTGGTGAATTGATGGTAATGAATCAAAATAAGTTACGTGGACCCTATTTATGTATGTGACCCCTATGTATGTGAAGTCTATTTATGAATGAATGATGAATGTGAAAGTGTAATTAACCTATCCTTCAGTTGGGCCTTTATCCAACCCAAATTTCCTAATGAGGGAAAATTGCTAACCTTGGAATCTCTCTTTGAATTTATTTGGCTCTTTATTTAATTGAATCTTGCTATTGCCAATGTTGGCTCATTTATGCGATTACTTCTTGGGTTATGGAACCCCATTTGCTATGATGTAATATTGTTTATATTTTCACTCTGCCAAATGAATTATTTAACATGATGATAAAAATGACTAATTAACTAATATAGTGTACATCTGTACAACCACCCATAGAGGGCATGTGTAATTTCACCCTAGGGGAACGTGATAATTCTCCCCAGGGGAATGTGGCAATTCTCCCCACTTTATAAATATTTTCAGGTGCTTGGGAACGTGTAAATTCTCCCTCACCTAGAGGTTGAGGTCAGGTATGTGCCTCAGCCCTATATTAGTTTAATATAGTCACATTTAATCATGCATACCAATTATTACTTTTTAACTTAGCAGAAATTCTTTATTGTGTTACTTGCCTCATATTCTTGACTCTCTTAGTATAGAAAATCTTTTATTATGCAATGTTGTAATTTATAATTGTCCTTATTTTTCTTGCTTGACACATACTTTTATCTCCTCTTGTTGGGTGACCCCAAACACCCAGGTATATGATTAGAGTGTGCATCAAAAGCATGGTGAACCAACCTAAGGCTAAGAGGAAGGAGTTCAACCTTCTAGCATGGACATAACTATATATTATCTTGGAGACATGTTGATGTAGTTTTAGTCTTCCTCTACCTAGATCCTCCATTTATATAAAGTTGTACCCCTTTTGGGAAATTTTTTATGTACCTCTTTATACCTTTTGAATATAGTCAAAGTTAACTTCCGCTGCTACACAATTGGTGTTTTTGTTTATCATAATTTTAGCAGAGAGTTGGGGTGATTCCCACTCTTTATAAGAAGTATAATTACTCAAAGGTCATATGATATCATATTGTAAACACTGAGTAGTATAAAGACAAGTTAAAGACTAATCAAACAATGTGAGACATATTTGACCATAATCAGTATACTACACGACCTATATCACTTCTTTTATTACATTGCCCTGAGGGATTTGAGAAATACCACTCAAGTCCCAACTGACCACTACTAAGTCAAAATCAGTGCCATATAAGATCTAGGAAGAGCCAGACTCCTAAGATCTTCTCCACCCCCGGTCAGTATGGGTCCGCCACAACGACACATAAGGTCAAACTACTAACAACCTAGTTCGTGCTTGGTACAGGTCAGAACACTAATAAAAGGAGGTGGGTACACATACCCTACCATCTGAGGTACAACCACAGTTGTCCTCCAATCTCGTCATATATATATATATACATACATACATACATACATACATATATATATATATATATATATATATATATATATATATATATATATATATATATATATATATATATATATATATATATATATCACCGAGACACGACTGTAGCCGTTCTCAAATTGAGGGCTAGGTATGACCACTGTCATCCTACCTAACACTTGAATTCAAGAGGACAAGCACCCCACATACTCATCAGTATGCGCTCCGAGTATCCCTTAGGAATACTCATTTCACTATCTGGCAATTTCTGACACTCAGATAGATCTATGGCACATGACATTACATGATTAGAGTTTCACTTATTTAGTTATGCCAATTGGGTGAATTAAGGCTAAATCATACAAATGGACATTCAAACCCTAATTCGTTTCTAACAAGAGTATATGTATAACAACTTCAAAAGATATAAAACATTTGAGATATAAATCTTAATAACATTACCACATGCTATCATTCATTGCAAATTAATGTACCACACTTATCATCATACTTTTACAAGATACCAATATCTTGTCACAAGTGCCAGGGTTTTAATCCTTATTGGAACATGAAGAGGATTTCACCTCAATCATGGCTTGAAACATGCCAAAAGGTCGTTAAGACCATCACATTATTCATAGTAAGGTTATCATCATCATTCCATGCCTTAAACAAGGCTCAAATGACCATTAGCACATATGTGTCCATAGATATTAACATGGCAAGGCACTATGATATTCAAATAGTACTACAATGTGGTTTCAACACAAGAAGAGTGTAATTCATTATCACATTAATCATTCAAGAGGTCTGATTTTAACCAATCAACAACATATAATTACATTAAGGTTAGGTATAAGAAGCTAGATCATATGGGAGTTACACATCCACTCATTATAGTGATTTATCAAATATAACTATGTAATGGAAAAGGTAAGACTACAAATTAATGGTATTGAACCATCAGATTATCATCACTAGGACCCACATGTAATACCATGTGATTTATTTTAATCCATTGGATGTTGAAGCATCCAATATTATTCATTGGATCAGGTTCATTGTTCAAGGTTATCAATTGAAGTATAGGTCTAACCATTAGATCAATTGAACCAAGGAACCATTGGTTCAAGGTTTAGTCAAATTTACAATTACATTCTTAACTCATCACATATGGTGATGACCTGATCTACCATTAATTGTGATCATTAGGTCACCATTAGTTGTTAGATCAATAATACATTCAGTTAAAATCATCAAATATTTGATAACATCATTAGAGTACTTAGTCGATGATAAGTATGTGTCTAATTGAGCCATAACCTGACCTAAGGGGGTGACCATAGGTTGTCACCATAAATTTGACGCCCTTGATCATGAACATCAGTTGTCAAGATAGCAACACTGTTACAACCCCAATTTTTGGGTTCGTTTTCTGAGAAATGTAATTCCTCATATTAAAGATATTTGGACAAATAATGATACAATTTGTTTTGAATAAATGTATTTCGTTTACAATAGCCTTGATGATTGTGTTGTGGGCTTTATTGTCTATTGGGCCCAATAACAAGGGAATTCAATTAGTAAATGAATAATTGAGTTTTTGAGAAAAGAAAGATATGGAAACCTCTAGAAGGCAAAAGAATATAATCCAAAGTTGGATTTCGTGCCTCTTGGGTTCCTTGGGTTCCAAGGAGTCCAAAGTTGCAAAGAGAAAGCAACAAGAAAAGAAAAGATCAATTAAATATTTCTTTATTAAGAAAGAAATTGAAAATAATGATAAAATATGGGAAATAAGTGAAAAGAGGTATAATTGAGTTATCCTTGGTGGAATTTCATATCCCAAGGATTCCTAATGTTAAAAGAAATACCAATGAGGAAAATAAAAGAAAGATAAAGAGAAATCCTCAAAAAGAGATATTTTAATAAGAAATAAATAAGATGATGACAAAATAATAGAAATAGATGCATCTAGAAGGATAATGAGTATCCAATAAAAAGGATTTCGAAATAATAGAGTGCCTTGGGATCCAAGGAGTCCCAATAAAAAGAAAGAGAGAGAAAATACCAATAATAGAACATAAGAGGATAATATGATGCATAATTAATGAATTTCATGGAATTGTTAAAGAAGTGGTATTTTCTACTAAAGGAAAACTTAATTTTGTGATTAATGAATTAGAAGGCAAGTATAAAAGAGAATAAGTGAGAGGAATTTCGAATTCCTAATATCTAATGAACAAAGTATATGAAGAGAGAGAAGGTTACTTCTAAATTAAGGAAAATCCCTTTCCTATTAGGAAAAGTCTTGATTGCTTTGAGGGCAAGTGTTCTGGGGCGTGGATACCCCCTATATAAAGGAGTAGAGTCTCTAAATTGAGTTCCAAATAAATCCCACATAACTCTCTCTCCCTTCTTCATCTTCTTCGGGCAAACCCTAACCTCATAGGAAGCTATATCTCATGAGAAGCAGGGGGTCGTGAAGGGGTTGCTTTGGGAGCATGATGCTTCCATAATGACCTAAGGAAGCTCCGCCATTGTCTTCTTGCTCTAACCTGTGTGAAAGACCTGGAAAAGGTCTGTAACCTAGATGTAGATCGCATGCTTAGAACTCATGACACATGCCAACTTGGCCGTGGTTTGGGGCTTGGTTGAGAGTGGCAGGGGGTGGCGGAGGTAGGGAACTGGTTCCTGGATAGCATCGAGCTTCGAGGTGGTCAGAGGCGACCCGCAGAGCACTACAGGTCAGTGGCAGCCAACCGTTCACGAGGTGGAAGAAGATCCAGTGTCGTTGGATGTGTCTCTGAGATACAAAGAAGTGAGTAGCCGTTACAACCCCAAATTTTGGGTTCCTTTGGTGAGAAATGTCATTTCTCATATTAAAGAGATTTGGACAAATAATGATATAAGTTTTTTGAGAATAAATGGATTTCGTTTAAAATAGCCTTGTTGTTTGATTTGTGGGCTTTATTGGCTATTGGGCCCAATAACAAGGAAATTCAATTAATTAATGAATAATTGAGTTGTTGAGAAAAGAGAGATGAGGTAGAAACCTCTAGAAGGCAAAAGAATGTAATCCAAGAATGAATTTAGTGCCTCTTGGGTTCCTTGGGTTCCAAGGAGTCCAAAGTTGCATAAAGAGAGCAATAAGAAAAGAAAAGATCAATTAAGTATTTCTTTATTAAGAAAGAAATTGAAAATATTGATGAAATGAGGAAAATAAGTAAAAAGAGGTATAATCAAGTGATCCTTGGTGGAATTTCGTATCCCAAGGATTACTTATGATAAAAGGAATACCAATGAGGAAAATAAAAGGGAAATAAATAGAAATCCTCAAAAATAACTATTTTAATAAAAAATAAACAAGATAATGGGAAATAATGAAGAATAATGCATTTAGATGCATCTAGAAGGATAATGAGTATCCAATAAAAGGATTTCGAAATATTAGAGTTTCTTGGGGTCCAAGGAACCCCAATAAAGAGGAAAGAAAGAGAAAATACCAAAATAGCAAAATAAGAAGATAATGTGAGTATACCATTAATGTATTACATGGTATTGCTAAAAAGAAAGAAATTGCTATTAAAGGAAAACTTAATTTCGTGCCTAAGGGTTAAAAGTCAAGAAATAAAGAGAGTAGGTGAGAGGAATTTCGAATTCCTAAAACCTAATGGAAATATATACATGAAGAGAGAGAAAGATACTTCAAAAGTAAGGAAACTCCCTTTCCTATAAGGAGAAACCTTGTTTGCTTTGTGGGCAAGCAATCTAAGGCATGGATACTCCCCTATAAAAGGGGTAGACCCTTTGGGACGAGTTCCAGATAGATTCCGCATCTCCCACTCTCTTCATCACCTTCTTCTTGTTTCTCACACGTGAAACTCTAACCGAGAGAGTAGAGCAGCCCTGGAGCAGACCAGGGACTGAGAAGTCATCATGTTGGGAGTAGGAATCTTCCTCGACGATCCTAAACGATCCGCTATCCCCTCTGGGTGCTCGAACCTCCACGTTCACCTGCAGAAGGGCTGGCCACGGTTTTGCAGGTCGCCTGGCCTGAACCGTTCACCTTGGCCATGACAGAGGGCCTAGCCGAGCACGAGGAGGTGCGACGGAGGTGGGGGGACTGCCCTGGATGGTCTTCGGGGTCGGGAGAGGGCAGTAGGGCGATGTTCGATCGCTGCTGCAGCGACATCTTAGGGTTCAGGAAGGTTGAAGATGACCAACCCGCATCGGACGAGTTTGCCCCTCAGCGTATCAAAGGACCAACAACTTAAGCGGGGGCAAAAGGGTCATTCCGTTATGTTTTGAATAGCCCAACAACGTTGCATGGAGACGAGCGACGTGGCGCGCTCCTATTGGCCCATGTAGGGTTTTCTTGCAAAAATCATAATTAAATATTGGTAGCTCGTATGGACACACATGAAATATGAAAATTTCTCAGAAAAATGAGGGGAATCTAATAAAAATAAATTTGAAGCTTGATTCTCTTTGCAATTCAAAAAGTATATAAAGATTTTATCTTTAATAGTTTAATCAATGAAAAACCCTAACCTTTGATGATTAATGAGTTAGAAAGGGTTAAATGAGTATATAAAGTTGATATTATCCTGTTAATGATAAAAATGATCATTAAGATCGAAAAAGATGAACTTTGCATATAATTAGTTTAATTTTGAGTTTCATGTGCATGAATAATACTTTAATGGGCCTTGAAACCCTAATGTTGATTAATTTGACTATTAATGACTTTAATTGATTAATTTCATGATAAAAGTAAGAATATGCTATTTCAAGCATTAAAGTTCCTAATTTGTGGATAAATAACCTCAATATATAAATTAGGGTTTTCTCATGAATAAAGAATAGAATTAATGACAAATCAAGTTCATATGTGAATTGGACCACAATGAACTATGAATTGATGATAAATGCGTATAATGATCTTGTCATAGATTAAAGGGATAAAAATGGTAGCTTTAATGAAAAATAAGCTTAATTGATGATTAATGTGCCTGTAATATGAAAATAGGGTGATATGTTGTTAAGTAACCTTAATGTTGAAGAATAGATGAGATAATTAGGGTTTGTGATCAATTGCGTTAAATTAGGGTTTAAAATAGTAAAGGACGAAGGGAAACCCTAATTACAATAGAAACTCTAAAAGTGGATTAGAAACCCTAAGAAGCGAGTTAGATTTGATAGATCTTAATGACATGAGTAATAAAAGGAAATTGTATAATTGTTTCAGGATCTTATTGAATGCTTGCTTGCTCATTGTTGTTTGGATTATTCCTGTACCTAAATCTACATGTACAGGTATGTGGTTACACTTATGACTACCCGAATTAGTTTTCTGGGATTTTTATCGATGTTTCCATCGTGTCTTGAATTAAACTGTTGGATGTATTTAATTCATGCAAAGTATAATGTGAATATGACTATCACATAAGAAATTTGCCTACTAGCTCAGATCCTAGTCCCCTCTGTAGTTTGATGGGTTGACCTAGTAAATGGCTACCAATGGGGTAGGCCCATCAGGTCATTGAATGACTTAGTAAATGGCTACCAATGGGGTAGGTCCATCAAGTCACATTGAGTTAGAGATTGGACTACCTATGGGTAGTGCCATGCGACTCAACCCTAGATATTGATCTACCTGTTAGGTAGGATCATGCAGGGTCTAATAAGGATCTACCTAGAGAGAGGTAGTATCTCAGTCCGCTACAGGGACAACACAGAGATAGGGGATAGGAAAGGATTGAGCAGTATGGTTTAAAATGTAATCTTGGATGTTAAATGCTAATTGGCTGATTACTTTGTTATTGTAGTTGCATGATTATTGTTTCCCCCACATACCAGCTTCTTGCTGACCGGCATTTTGTTTGTCGACGTTTTAGGTACATGTGAAAAGAACAAACAGTAAAGTGGTATATGTGGAATTAAATGAGAACTAATGTGCACATGAGGATTAGTTAGATTAATATCTTCATGGATAGAAGTTTAGAAATCCCAGTTTTAAAAAGGTAAGTAAAGTTTTATTTTATACCAGTTTTCAGTTTAGTTGGTAAAGTTTATTAATTGTTATTGATTATTTGTCGAACCTTTGATCATGTTAATTGGATAACGGCACTAACCTTTCGGTCTCCCTTAATTGGGGGTTACTGAGAGGCGGGGTCGTTACAATTGGTATCAGAGCATAGGTTCCTCAATTAATCTTTAATAGTTATTACATTTTACTAATTCTGTAGAACCCAAGGGAGTTATTAGAGGATTATCCGAAAGACAAAGGTGTCTAGAAAAGGATCACGTCTGGGGCCTGGTAATATTTTTCTCCGCACCGCTAGTCGGAATACGAGGACTCCCAGATTGTGTGACTGCCTAGCCGATGTCTTAGGGTATGAATCAAAATAAGATACCTTTAGGACTCTCTCTCCTCTTATTCATCCTTTCTCAACTCCAATTCTGTTAAGGACCTTAAGGATTAGGGTTTTCTCTCTTTTCCTTACCCTCTTAAGGTATGGGTAAGGTTGATAAGGATTAAGGGATCCTCCACCAAATTAATAAAAAGCATGTAAATAAGATGTCATGGACATAAGCTGAATAGAATAAGCGTAAAGGAATAGATACATGCTTAGGTTGTGTGACACAAGTTGTCATTGCCCTCAGGGGAGACCTGAGGATAGACCTTCTTATCGGGAGGATGAGAAGAGAGAGAGAGTTAGTCATGGAGGTAGAGATCTCCATTAAAAAAATATATATAGAGACCTAGAAAATCCTTTGAGGATGATGTTAACCCTAACCCTAAGTGAATGTTAGAGAGAGCGATGACATGAAGAGTTAGATGTCATTATAAACATGCCTTGGATGCCATATGAACCATGAGAAGTTGATGATCGAGTACCTTTGGCAATCCAACCCTGGGAAGGGTCGTGCATGTTTGAGCGAAGGATAGCTCCATCATGGATGAGGTTTGAGAAGAACCTATAGAAACCTTTCAGACTGTTGCAAGTAGGATATAGCTTGCACCCGGAACACATCACTAAGTGTTGACAGTTGGATGAAACCCGAGACAAGGGATCATAATGGATGGATTATGAGTTAAGCATAAGGGGGTTATGGATAATATTGAACCAAACATGAGTTGAACATAGGCTTCACCCACATAGGGGTATGCTTGTGGACTTGAGCCTTTATAAGAAGGGACCTCTGGTAGTATGGCTGGAGGTGGAGTTAGCTCTAGAGAGAGAAAGTAGGACCCCAACAAGGAGGTTGGAAGCCTAAAACCCTAAAACTTGAGGAATAGTGGAGGGTTGAGGATGATGTGACCTAAGTGGATGATAGTGGTTTCCTTATGCTTGAACTGGAGGCGGATGATATCTTGGTTGCCTTTAGAGGAACCAACCCTAAAGAGAGGATGATGTTTCTGGTATAGGAGTTTACCTGTTGTGATGAGACAAAGAGTGCCTTAGACCCTGAGGAGGTTTAGGTAACTAGGTTGTGAGGCCTTGTACCTAGTTGGTTGTCCTAGAAGAGGACTCAACTTTGATGTGTTGTTCGAGTAGAAGGATCATGGAAGTACATGACATACCTTGGACATGCTTGGTTCGTGGATAAGAGATTGAGAATGCAGTTAGACACCCAAAAGTGAACCTAGGGTTCCTAGACCTAAGAGGGGAAGCAGTATATTCGATACTCATGATGAGATTTGAGTCTCTATAGTTTTGAGCATGGTACTCCCCATGTGTAAAGGTAAAAGAAACCCCTTAAGTTAAGGGTATGTTTGATGAACCCTTCCCGAATAAGTTGATCTAATGTTGAGGAAAGAGAACAAGTATGACTTAGCATGGTTTAATAGGTGGTCTACTTGTGCCCTAGTAGCTGCTAGGTTAGGCATGCTCATATGGATGTAAACCCTGAGGATGCTTGTAACCTTGTTGTCAAGAGTTGTAGTTTCCTCCCATCCTGGGAGAGGGACCCTTTACTTGGGTGTATACCAGTTTTGTTGGAGTTAAGATAACCTAAAGAGGTTTTATAGGATCCTAAAAAAGCTAAGTGAAAAGTACATGGCATGAGATTGAACCTATAGACCCATAGTTAACCATCTCTAAGTGCATATTGATGTGTTACCATGAAGGTAACCGGTATGGGGCCTGACCAAGGTAGGCAGGTCGCCATGATCCCTGAGAAAGGATGAAAGTCAGTCATGAATGCAGAGAGAGATGATGAAGGATTGGGTAAGGTTCTAAGTTGAACATGTACTATGTTAGAATCCTAAGTCTATCCAAGGGTCAGGTAGGGATAAGACCGATGGAAGAAGGAGTTGCCTAATTCCCTAGTTGCACATGACCATAGGGTCGGGAGGTAACAACTATCATTGTATGAGGGCCATGGGTTGGGAGATTGATCACCTTCATGAACTCATGGGACCCAAAGCGCAGATGAGTAGGGCACTCTCTGGATGCATAAGGGAAAAGGGATGACCCCAAAAGTGCCAACACCCTATAGACCTAGAGGAGACAACCAAGGATTGTGTTTAGAACAAGTAGGGTTGAGACAAGTTTTTTTTCCATGGAAATAATTTTGATATCATGATGTTTGTGATGAAGAGACATATGTGGCACGTTTCAATTTAGATTTGAAAGTGTATTGGCAAGGTGAGTTGTACCATCTCTACTCTTGGAATAGGAAGAACTATATATTTGGACTGCAGCCAAATGCTTATTTCCTCTTGTTATGGGAGTGAGAGATGGGACAGTACGCATGCCATACACCAAGGATAAGGATGATGTAAGTTGGAACGTTGCCACAAGGTATAAGGATAGAGATGATAACATACCCTTGTGGAGCAAATGATACATGGATGGTTTACAAACACTAAGAGTTTTAAGGAGATCATCTTGTGAAGATGTTTTATCATGAGCTATGTGGAATTTGCAAGTTATGCAAAGTTGAGTTTGATCACCATGAGGATGAGCTCAGAGTTTCTTGTTGAAGACAAACTTAGAGCTTGAGATGAGACGATAAGTATAATACATGGAGGTGTATGTTACCTAACACCTAAGGATAAGAAGTGGTAATGAATGCTCTGGTTGAGATATAGCTACCTAGTTTAGATGGAAGCTAGAAGAAGTTGAGGTTGTTCGACTAACCCTATGTTTGGGAAGAAGATGTGTTTTGGCTAACACTCAGATGTAATAAGATATGTTGAACAAGTTAATGGTTGTTTGGGTAGCCAGTTTAGTCCTTGATGTAGTAAAAGGATGGTGATAGAACCTCATATACACTTGTTTGGATAGGAAGGTAATAAAACCCTTTTGAGAGTGGTTTAGGGTTACCGAGGTATCAAGCTTGAGGAATCATAACAATACAGGAGGATATGATATACCTTGGTACTACAAAGATAGTAAGTGATGGTAGCATTCTGGATGCTTAAAACAAAGTTGGATGTAGCATGTGGCCATGCAAGCCAGGAGGTGAAGGACGAACACCATTAACCCAGTGCATGGATATGAAGTATAAAGAGTTCCCGAGAGGGAATGGGAGTTCATCACTATGGATGTTGTGAGTCTCTCCTAGAACAAGAAGATCAAGATACAACATGGGTTATGGTAGATTGCCTTACCTAGTTGACATAAGAAAGGAAGAGTTCTGTCAGGGGACAGATCTGGTTGAACTACATATGAAAAGAGATGGTTCAACTACACCATGATGCGAATTCAAGAGTTCTTGATGTGACCTAAAGGTTCACTTCCATGAGGAGGAAGTAGATACATGAAGAGCTCAGTGTTTGTACAGTTTATCACCCCATACTAATGGACAATATGATCCGGACTAGAGGGTCTGATGAGAGCATGTATGCTCATTTAGGGTGATACATAGAGACAATTCTTAAGATGTGATGTTAACCACCATAGCCTTTATCAGGATGCAAGAAGTTCTATAGGGAGGTTGTGTCGGTCACCACTTCATTATGATGATGTTGGTGAAGGAGGTCTCGCGAAGGTCAGAAAAGAACCACAAGTGTGTGCATATGAAGTCACTTTGATCGTGCAATGGCTGAGAGAGAGCCCAGTGGTGACATGAGTCATGAGTTGATGCAAAGCAGACTGATATGCAGTTCACTATGGGAGAATATGTGATGTGAAAATCCGACCCCTCTAAGCTACAACTGAGAAGGCTGAGTCCCCGATATATGGGTCCATTTGAGATGGATTGGTGGAGATGGTTGTGTTAACCTTACCCCTCAGGATAAAATGATGTGTTGCATGAGTCTGATCTAGAGCACTATGTGAGGTACCCAAGCCAGGTGTTGTGCCCTGAACCTATTCAGCTTTTGAAAGGCTGAAAAGTCCTGAGTCACATATGAGGGTACGATATACCAAGGTAAGAAAGAACTCAGATGGAAGAAAATGAGATAATGAAGGTTCTTGGGAAACACCATGGAAAGGGTGAAGCCACATGGGAGCCCTGATGGACATAAGAAGACTTATCCTGTTTGTTTGCTTGTTTGATGGAATTTTGAGGGCAAAATTCTCATAAGAGGGGAAGGATGTTACAACCCCAAATTTTGGGTTCCTTTGGTGAGAAATGTCATTTCTCATATTAAAGAGATTTGGACAAATAATGATATAATTTTTTTGAGAATAAATGGATTTCGTTTAAAATAGCCTTGTTGTTTGATTTGTGGGCTTTATTGGCTATTGGGCCCAATAACAAGGAAATTCAATTAATTAATGAATAATTGAGTTGTTGAGAAAAGAGAGATGAGGTAGAAACCTCTAGAAGGCAAAGGAATGTAATACAAGAATGAATTTTGTGCCTCTTGGGTTCCTTGGGTTCCAAGGAGTCCAAAGTTGCATAAAGAGAGCAATAAGAAAAGAAAAGATCAATTAAGTATTTCTTTATTAAGAAAGAAAATGAAAATATTGATGAAATGAGGAAAATAAGTAAAAAGAGGTATAATCAAGTGATCCTTGGTGGAATTTCGTATCCCAAGGATTACTTATGATAAAAGGAATACCAATGAGGAAAATAAAAGGGAAATAAAGAGAAATCCTCAAAAAGAACTATTTTAATAAGAAATAAACAAGATAATGAGAAATAATGAAGAATAATGCATTTAGATGCATCTAGAAGGATAATGAGTATCCAATAAAAGGATTTCAAAATATTAGAGTTTCTTGGGGGTCCAAGGAACCCCAATAAAGAGGAAAGAAAGAGAAAATACCAAAATAGCAAAATAAGAAGATAATGTGAGTATACCATTAATGTATTACATGGTATTGCTAAAAAGAAAGAAATTGCTATTAAAGGAAAACTTAATTTCGTGCCTAAGGGTTAAAAGTCAAGCAATAAAGAGAGTAGGTGAGAGGAATTTCGAATTCCTAAAACCTAATGGAAATATATACATGAAGAGAGAGAAAGATACTTCAAAAGTAAGGAAACTCCCTTTCCTATAAGGAGAAACCTTGTTTGCTTTGTGGGCAAGCAATCTAAGGCATGGATACTCCCCTATAAAAGGGGTAGACCCTTTGGGACGAGTTCCAGAGAGATTCCACATCTCCCACTCTCTTCATCACCTTCTTCTTGTTTCTCACACGTGAAACTCTAACTGAGAGAGAGTAGAGCAGCCCTGGAGCAGACCAGGGACTGAGAAGTCATCATGTTGGGAGCATGAATCTTCCTCGACGATCCTGAACGATCCGCTATCCCCTTTGGGTGCTCGAACCTCCACGTTCACCTGCAGAAGGGATGGCCGCGGTTTTGCAGGTTGCATGGCCTAAACCGTTCACCTTGGCCACGGCCGAAGGCCTAGCCGAGCACGAGGAGGTGCGGCGGAGGTGAGGGGACCGCCCCTGATGGTCTTCGGGGTCGGGAGAGGGCAGTAGGGCGATGTTCGATCGCTGCTGCAGCGGCATCTTAGGGTTCGGGAAGGTTGAAGATGACCAACCCACATCAGACGAGTTTTCCCCTCAGCGTATCAAAGGACCAACAACTCAAGCGGGGGCAAAAGGGTCATTCTGTTATGTTTTGAATAGCCCAGCAACGTTGCATGGAGACGAGCGACGTGGCGTGCTCCGATTGCCCCATGTAGGGTTTTCTTGCAAAAATCATAATTAAAATATCAGCAGCTCGTATGGACACGCATGAAATATGAAAATTGCTGAGAAAAACGAGGGGAATATAATAAAAATAAAATTGAAGCTTGATTCTATTTTCAATTCAAAAAGAATATAAATATGTTATCTTTAATAGTTTAATCAATGAAAAACCCTAACCTTTGATGATTAATGAGTTGGAAAGGGTTAAATGAGTATATAAAGTTGATATTAGCATGTTAATGATAAAAAGGATCATTACGATCGAAAAAGATGAACTTTTCATATAATTAGTTTAATTTTGAGTTTAATGTGCATGAATAATACTTTAATGGGCCTTGAAACCTTAATGTTGATTAATTCGACTATTAATGACTTTAATTGATTAATTTCATGATTAAAGTAAGAATATGCTATTTCGAGCATTAAAGTTCCTAATTTGTGGATAAATAACCTCAATATAGAAATTAGGGTTTTCTCATGAATGAAGAATAGAATTAATGACAAATCAAGTTCATATGTGTATTGGACCACAATGAACTATGAATTGATGATAAATGCATATAATGATCTTGTCATAGATTAAAGGGATAAAAATGGTAGCTTTAATGAAAAAGAAGCTTAATTGATGATTAATGTGCCTGTAATATGAAAATAGGGTTATATGTTGTTAAGATAACCTTAATGTTGAAGAATAGACGAGATAATTAGGGTTTGTGATCAATTGCGTTAAATTAGGGTTTAAAATAGTAAAAGATGAAGGGAAACCCTAATTACAATAGAAACCCTAAAAGTGGATTAGAAACCCTAAGAAGCGAGCTAGATTTGATAGATATTAATGACATGAATAATAAAAAGAAATTGTATAATTGTTTCAGGATCTTATTGAATGCTTGCTTGCTCATTGTTGTTTGGATTATTCCTGCACTTGAATCTACATGTACAGGTATGTGGTTACGCTTATGACTACCCAAATTAGTTTTCTGGGATTTTTATCGATGTTTCTTGAATTAAACTATTGGATGTATTTAATTCATGCAAAGTATAATGTGAATATGACTATAACATAAGAAATATGGCTACTAGCTCAGATCCTAGTCCCCTCTGTAGCTTGATGGGTTGACCTAGTAAATGACTACCAATGGGGTAGGCCCATCAGGTCATTGAATGACTTAGTAAATGGCTACCAATGGGGTAGGTCCATCAAGTCACATTGAGTTAGAGATTGGACTACCTATGGGTAGTGCCATGCGACTCAACCCTAGATATTGATCTACCTATTAGGTAGGATCATGCGGGGTCTAATAAGGATCTACCTAGAGAGAGGTAGCATCTCAGTCTGCTGCAGGGACAACACAGATATAGGGGATAAGAAAGGATTGAGCAGTATGGTTTAAAATGTAATCTTGGCTGTTAAATGCTAATTGGCTGATTACTTTGTTATTGTAGTTGTATGATTATTGTTTCCCCCACATACCAGCTTTTTGCTGACCGACGTTTTATTTGTCGGCGTTTTAGGTACATGTGAAAAGAACAAACAGTAAAGTGGCATATGTGGAATTAAATGAGAACTAATGTGCACAGGAGGATTAGTTAGATTAATATCTTCATGGATAGAAGTTTAGAAATCCCAGTTTTAAAAAGGTAAGTAAAGTTTTATTTTATACCAGTTTTCAGTTTAGCTGGTAAAGTTTATTAATTGTTATTGATTATTTGTCAAACCTTTGATCCTGTTAATTGGATAACGGCACCGACCTTTCGGTCTCCCTTAATTGGGGGTTACTGAGAGGCGGGGTCGTTACAGTAGCCGTGCCGAGGGCATCCTCGTAATCTGGTTATAATTTCAAAGTGGGCCGCAATGCATGGGAACATGGTGACATGGCGTTCTCTGATTGGCCAAAGTAAGTGGATTTTGTAAAATTCGTAGTTAAATATTGGTAGCTCAGATTGGTATGCATAAAATATGAAATTTGCTCAGAAAAATGAGAGAAATCCAATAAAAATTTGTTTGGAAGCTATTTTCTCTTGAAATTCGAAAAGTAGTGTAAATTATCAACTTTAATGAATTAAATATTAAGAAACCCTATTTTGAATTGATTAATATATTTAGTAGGGTTTAATGGATGATTAAAGTTTTTATTAGCCTGTTAATGATAAAAAGGAACATTAGGAACAAAAAGGATGAAATTTGCATGTAATTGGTTTAATTTAGAGTTTCATGCGCATAAATATGTTTTAATGGGCCTTGAAACCCTAATATTAGTGAATGAGACTATTAATGGCTTTAATTGATCAATTTCATGATTAAAGTTGAGATATGATAATTTTATGCTATTTTGAGTATAAAAGTTCCTAATTGTGGATAAATACCCTTAATGTAGTAATTAGGGTTTTTTCTAATGAATAAAGGAAGAATTGATGACAAATAGAGTTCATATGTGAATTAGACCATAATGAACTATGAATTGATGATAAATGCGCACAATGATCTTGTCATGGATTAAAAGGATAAAAATAGTAGCTTTAATGTAAAAGAAGCTTAATGAACTTAATTGATGGTTAATGGTGCCTTTAATCTGAAAATAGGGTTATATGTTGTTAAGAGAACCTTAATATTGAAGAATAGATGAGATAATTAGAGTTTATGAGTAATGGTATAAAATTAGGGTTTAAATAGTAAAAGATGAAGGGAAACCCTAATTTCAATGGAAACCCTAAAAGTGAACTAGAAACCCTAGTAAGCGAGCTAGGTTTAATAGATCTTGATGACATGAGTAATAAAATGAAATTGTATGATTATTTCAGGATCTTGTGTGCTTGCTTAGATTTCTTACTTGCATGGATTATTTCTGTCTCAAATCATCCTGACATGTATGTGGTTACACTTATGAATAATCGCTCTAGTTTCACGGTGATTTCCGGACGTTTTTATCGGTTGCTTGAAAATAACTGCTTGGATGACTTTTATTTCATGCAACTATAAAGTGACTATGATTATCACTATAAATGTATATATATAACTGACTTAGATCTGGGTCCTCCTCTGTGGCTTTGAAAAGGCTAAAAAGGGTAACCTAGAGAAAGGTCTAGGCTATAATGAGTCAGAAATTGGGCTACCCATGTGTAGTGCCATGAGACTATTTAGCACACCATGAGTTAAGGAGTGGGCTACCTACGGGTAGTGCCATGTGACTCAACCCTAGAAACTGATTCACCTGTTAGGTGGGATCATGAGGGATTTAATGGGGATCTACCATAAGGAAAGTAGCATCCAGGTCCACTATAGGGACAACACAAAGGATAGGGTATGGATGGATCGTGCAGTTATATTTAAAATGTAAAGTTGTTTGTTAAACTGTAATTGACTGTAATACGTTGTTATGGATAATTGCATGATTATTGTTTCCCCACATACCAGCTTTATGCTGACCGATGTTTTGTTTGTTGGCATTTTAGGTACAAAGCCAAAAAGGACAAACAGTAAATCGTCATATTGTGAAATACATGAATTAAAATATAAGGAGGATTAATTAGAGTATAATTCATATGTGGATAGAAGTTTAGAGATCCAATTTTTCAAAAGGTATGCAAAGTTTATATTTTTACCATATTTTAGTATAGTTGGTAGAATTTAATAATTGTTATTGATTATTTGTCGAACCTTTGATCTTGTTAATTGGGATAATGGCTCTGACCTTCTGGTCTCCCTTAATTGGGGGTTACCGGGAGGCAGGGTCGTTACATTTGGTATCAGAGCATAGGTTCCTCATTTAATCCTTAATAATTATTAAATTTTACAAACTCTGTAGAACCTGAGGAAAGTTATTAGATGATTTTCTGAAAGACAAAGGTGTCTATAAAAGGATCACACCCGGGGGCTGGCAAGATTTTCCTCTGTACCGCTAGTTGGAATACGAGGACTCCTAGATCCGTGTGACTACCTGGCCAATGTCTTAGGATCTGACTTGAAATAAGATACCTTTAGGACTCTCTCATCTATTTTCATCCCTTCACAACCCTAATTCTGTTAAGATTATGAGGTTTATGATTTTTCTCACTTTTCCTCACCCTCTTGAGGTATGGGTAAGGTTGATAAGGTTTAAGGAATCCTCCACCAAATTAAATGAAAAGCATGTAAATAAGATTTCATGGACATAAGCTTAATAGATTAAGCCCAAACTGAAGAATAGATACATGCTTAGGTCGGATGACATAAGTTGTCATGCCCCCAGGAGAGACCTAAGTCTAGACCTTCTTGTCAGGAGGATAAGTAAAGAGAGTTAGTCATGGAGGTAGAGACCTCCATTCAAAGTAGAGACCTGGCACATCCTTTGAGGATGATGCTAACCCTAACCCTAAGTGAAGGTTAGAGAGAGAGAGATGACACGAAGAGTTAGATGTCATGGTAGACCATGTGTTTGGATGGGCATGCCTTGGATGCCATATGAGCCATGAGAGGTTGGAGGACTGAGTACCCTTGGCGACCCAACCCTGGGAAGGGTCGTGTAGGCTAGAACGAAGGATAGCTCCTTCCTTGATGAGGATAAAGAAGAACCCATAGAAACCCCCTGAGCTTATATGAGCATGGCATAGTAGGCACCCATAGTACGTCAATAGTACGAGCAGTAGGTTGAAACCCTGGCCAGGATAGCTTATGAGGTAAGCATAAAGAGCTATGGATAAACTTGAGCAAACGTAATAGGCTTCACCCACGTGGAGGTATGCTTGTGAGCTTGATCCTTCTTGAAAAAAGAACCTCAGGTAGTAAGGTTGTTTGTAGGGTTAGCTCTAGAGAGAGAGAGCAGGGCCCATGCAAGTAGGTTGGGAGCCTAGACTATGAGATATGAGGAAAAGTGGGGAGTTGAGGATGATGCGACCTAAGTGGAGGATAGTGGTTGCCTCGTGCTTGATCCCTAGAGGCTGATGATGTCCTGGTTGCCATGAGAGGAACCAAACCCTAGAGAGAGGATGAGTCTGCTGGTACCTCTGTACCTATGGTATAGATAAGAAGAAGAGTTCCTTAGACCTGAAGAGGTTTAGTAACAGGTTGTGAGGCCTTGTATCTTGTTTTTATCCTTGAGGAGGACTCAACTCTGAAGTTTTGCTTGAATAAAAGGATCATGGGAAGTGCATGACATACCTTGGACATGCTTGGTTCGTGGTTAAAGGTTGAGCATGTAGTTGGACAGTTGTTTCATAAAGAAATGAACCTAGGGTTCCTAGGCCTAAGAGGGGAAGTAGTGTACCTAATACTCATGATGAGAGTTGAGTGTCTATAGATGCTGGCATGGTACTTCTTATGTTGAGAGGAAAGGAAAATCCCTGAAGTTTAAAGTATGTTTGATAAACCCCTCATAGCTAAGTTGATGACATGGGAAGGTATGATCTTGATCCAATGTTGAGGAATGAGAACACATATGACCTAGCATGGTTTAGTAGGTGGTCTGCTTATGCCTTAGTAGCTGCTGGATTAAGCATACACATGTGGGTGTAAACCCTAAGCATAAGGACGTTTGTGACCTTTGTTATCAAGGTGTAGTTTCCTCCCATCCTGGGAGAGGGATCCTTTTGTAGGGTGCATACCAGTTTTGTGGGTTTTGAGGAAACCTAAAGAGGTCTCATAGGATCTTGAGAAGCTAAGTGAAAAGTACATGGTATGAGAATGAACCTGTAGACCCATAGATATCCATCTCTAAGTGCATGTGGATGTGTTACCATGGAGGTAACCGGTATGGGGCCTGACCAAGGTAGGCATGTCACCATGACCCCTATGAAAGGATAAAAGTCAGCCCTTGAATGTAGAAAGAGAGATGATGAAGGCTTGGGTAAGGTTCTAAGTTGGACATGCACTATAACAGAATTCTAATTCGATCCTAGGGTCAGGTGGGGATAAGACCGATGGAAGTAGGAGTTGCCTAATTTCCTAGTTGCACATGACCATTGGGTCGGGAGGTAACAACTATCATTGTCTGAGGGCCATGGGTTAGGAGATTGATCACCTTCATGAACTCATGGGACCCAAAGGGCAGATGAGTAGGGCACTCTCTGGATGCATAAGGGAAGAGGGATGACCCTAAAAGTGCTAGCACCCTGTAGACCTAGAGGAGATGACCAAGGATTGTGTGGTGACCCAAGTAGGTTCGAAACCAGTTTTCCATGGAAGTAACCTTGATATTGAGATGATTGTGATGTAGAGACATAGGTGGCACATTTCAACTTGGATTTAAAGGTGTACTGGCAAGGTGGGATGTACCATCCCTACTCTTAGAATCAGAATAACTCTGTATTTGGACTGCAGCCAAATGCTTATTTCCTCTTGTTTTGGGAGTGAGGGATAGGACAATACGCATGCCATACACCAAGGGTAAAAGGTGATGTGAGTTGGAACGTTGCCATGAGGTATGAGGACAGAGATGATAACATACCCTGGTGGAGTGAATGATACATGGATAGTTTACAAACACTAAGAGAAACAAGGTAGTCATCTTATGAGGATGTTTTTATCATGAGCTATGAGTTATACAAGGATGAGTTCTTAAACCAAGAGAAGGAGCTGAGAGTTTTCTTGATGAAGAAAGACTTAGAGTTTGAGATGAGACGATAAGTGGAATACATGGAAGTGTATGTCTTCAACATTACCTAATACCTAAGGATGTGAAGTGGTAATGGATGCTCTGGTTGAGATATAGCTGCCTAATTTGGATAGAGACTAAAAGAGGTTGTTAGGCTAACCCTATGTTTGGAAAGAAGATAGGTTTGGCTAACCCTTAGATGCAACGATACCGATTGATCAAGTTAATGGTGATTGGTTAGCCAGCTTAATCTTTGATGCAATGGAAGGATGGTGGTAGAGCTTCAGATACACTTCTTTGGATAGGAAGGTAATAAAACCCTGATTAGAGTAGTTTAGGGTTCCTGAGGAATCAATCTTGAGGAATCATGACATATAAAAGATCATGATTTTAAGATCACCATACACCGTACTACGAAGAGTGGCAATAGTACTTTGGATGCTTAAGACGAAGTTGCATGTAGCATGTGGCCATGCAAGTCAAGAGGTGAAGGACGAACTCCAGTAACCCAATGCATGGATATAAAGTATAAAGAGTTCCTAAGAGGGAATGAGAGTTCATCACTATGGATGTTGTAAGTTTCCCCTAGACCAGGGAAGGTTGAGATGTAATGTGGGTTATAGTGGATCGCCTTACCTATATGGCATGAGAAAGAAAGAGTACTATCAAGGGACAGATCGGGTTGAACTACACATGGAGTTCAACTACACATGATTCAAATACACCATGATGCGAGTTCAAAAGTTCTTGAGTATGACCTAAAGGTTCACTTCCATAAGGTGGAAGTAGGTACATGAAGAACTCGAGGTTGGTACCGCTTATCACCCCTAACTAATGGTTAGTATGATCTAGACTAGAGGGTTTGATTGGAGCATGTGTGCTCGTTCAGGGTGATACATGGAGATAGTTCTTGTCTTCTATAAGATGTGATGATGACCACCATAGTTAGTATCGGGAGGTAAAGAAGCTCTGTAAGGGAGGTCGTGTCGGTCACCACTTTGTTACGATGATGTTGGTGAAGGGACCTCACGAAGATCAAGAAAGGACCATAGTGTGTGCAGATGAAGTCTCTTTGATCATGCAATGGTTGAAAGGAGCCAGAGACGACATGAGTTATATGTTGATGCAAAGTAGAATGACATGCAGTTCACTGTGGGGGAATATGTGACATGAAAATCCGACCCCTCTAAGTTATAGTTAAGAGAGTTGAGTCCCCGATGCATGGGTTCTTTCGACATGGTTTGGTGGAGAAAGTTAAATTTTCCCTTACCCCTCAGGATAATGTGATGTATGATGAGTTTCATGTGTTCAATTTAGAGCACTATGTGAGGTATCCAGACCATGTGCTGAGTAATGAACCTAGTGAGCCCCAAGGGAGGCTGAAATGACCTGAGTCACTTGTGCAGTTTATAGACGCCAGGGTGAAAGAACTCAGGGAAAACAATATGTGATGATAAAGGTTCTTTGGAAGCACCATGGTTAAGGTAAAGCCACATAGGGGCCAATGATGGAAATGGAAAAGTATTATCCTGAATTGTTTGTTTGCTTGATGGAATTCTGAGCACAAAATTCCTATAAGAGGGGAAGGATGTTACAACCCCAAATTTTGGGTTCATTTGCTAAGAAATGTAATTTCTCATATTAAAGATATTTGGACAAATAATGATACAATTTGTATTGAAAAAATGTATTTCATTTACAATAGCCTTGATGATTGTGTTGTGGGATTTATTGGCTATTGGGCCCAATAACAAGGGAATTCAATTAGTAAATGAATAATTGAGTTTTTGAGAAAAGAAAGATGTGGAAACCTCTAGAAGGCAAAAGAATATAATCCAAAGTTGGATTTCGTGCCTCTTGGGTTCCTTGGGTTCCAAGGAGTCCAAAGTTGCAAAGAGAAAGCAACAAGATAAGAAAAGATCAATTAAATATTTCTTTATTAAGAAAGAATTTGAAAATAATGATAAAATATGGGAAATAAGTGAAAAGAGGTATAATTGAGTTATCCTTGGTGGAATTTCATATCCCAAGGATTCCTAATGTTAAAAGAAATACCAATGAGGAAAATAAAAGAAAGATAAAGAGAAATCCTCAAAAAGAGATATTTTAATAAGAAATAAACAAGATGATGACAAAATAATAGAAATAGATGCATCTAGAAGGATAATGAGTATCCAATAAAAAAGATTTCAAAATAATAGTGTCTTGGGATCCAAGGAGTCCCAATAAAAAGAAAGAGAGAGAAAATACTAATAATAGAACATAAGAGGATAATATGATGCATAATTAATGAATTTCATGGAATTGTGGCAGAGGTAGGGAACTGGTTCTCGGCCAGCATCGAGCTTCGAGGTGGTCAAAGGCGACCCGCGAAGCACTGCAGGTCGGCGACAGCCAACCGTTTACGAGGTGGAAGAAGATCCAGTGCCGTTGGATGTTTCTACCCTCTGAAATACAAAGAAGTGAGTAGCCGCGCCAAGGGCATACTCATAATTTGGTTATAATTTCAAAGCGGGCCACAATGCATGGGAACATGGCGACGTCGCGCTCTCTGATTGGCCAAAGTAAGTGGATTTTGTAAAATTCGTAGTTAAATATTGGTAGCTCGGATTGGTATGCAAAAAATATGAAATTTGCTCAGAAAAATGAGAGGAATCCAATAAAAATATGTTTAGAAGCTATTTCCTCTTGAAATTCGAAAAGTAGTGTAAATTATCAACTTTAATGAATTAAAGATTAAGAAACCCTATTTTGAGTTGATTAATATATTTAGTAGGGTTTAATGGATGATTAAAGTTGATATTAGCTTGTTAATGATAAAAAAGAACATTAGGAACAAAAGGATGAATTTTGCATGTAATTGGTTTAATTTAGAGTTTCACGCGCATAAATATGTTTTAATGTGCCTTGAAACCCTAATATTAGTGAATGAGACTATTAATGGCTTTAATTGATCAATTTCATGATTAAAGTTGAGATATGATAATTTTAAGCTATTTTGAGTATAAAAGTTCCTAATTGTGGATAAATACCCTTAATGTAGTAATTAGGGTTTTTCTAATGAATAAAGGAAGAATTAATGACAAATAGAGTTCATATGTGAATTAGACCATAATGAACTATGAATTGATGATAAATGCACATAATGATCTTGTCATGGATTAAAAGAATAAAAATAGTAGCTTTAATGTAAAAGAATCTTAATGAACTTAATTGATGGTTAATGATGCCTTTAATATGAAAATAGGGTTATATATTGTTAAGATAACCTTAATATTGAAGAATAGATGAGATAATTAGGGTTTATGAGTAATGGTATAAAATTAGGGTTTAAAATAGTAAAAGATGAAGGGAAACCCTAATTTCAATGGAAACCCTAAAAGTGAACTAGAAACCCTAGTAAGCGAGATAGGTTTAATAGATCTTGATGACATGAGTAACAAAAGGAAATTGTATGATTATTTCAAGATCTTGTGTGCTTGCTTGGATTTCTTACTTGCATGGATTTTTTCTATCTCAAATCATCCTGACAGGTATGTGGTTACGCTTATGAATAATCGCTCACAACGATTTCCAGACGTTTTTATCGGTTGCTTGAAAAGAACTGCTTGGATGAATTTTATTTCATGCAACTATAAAGTGACCATGATTATCACTATAAATGTGTGTATATATATATATATATATATATATATATATATATATATATATATATATATATATATATAAAACTGGCTTAGATCCGGGTCCTCCACTATGGCTTTGAAAACGCTAAAAAGGGTAATCTAGAGAAAGGTCTAGGCTATCATGAGTCAGAAATTAGGTTACCGATGTGTAGTGCCATGAGACTCTTTAGCACGCCATGAGTTAAGGAGTGGGCTACCTATGGGTAGTGCTATGAGACTCAACCCTAGAAACTGATTCACCTGTTAGGTGGGATCATGAGGGGTTTAATGGGGATCTACCATAAGGAAGGTAGCATCCAGGTCCACTGTAGGGACAACACAAAGAATAGGGTATGGATGGATCACACAGTTATATTTAAAACGTAAAGTTGTTTGTTAAACTGTAATTGACTGTAATACATTGTTATGGATAATTTCATGATTATTGTTTCCCCACATACCAACTTTATGCTGACTGACGTTTTGTTTGTCGACATTTTAGGTACAAAGCCAAAAAGGACAAACAGTAAATTGTCATATTGTGAAATACATGAATTAAAATACAAGGAGGATTAGTTAGAGTAGAATTCATATGTGGATAGAAGTTTAGAGATTGAAGTTTTCAAAAGGTATGCAAAGTTTTTATTTTTACCATATTTCAATATAGTTGGTAGAATTTAATAATTGTTATTGATTATTTGTCGAACCTTTGATCCTGTTAATTGGGATAATGGCTCTGACCTTCTGGTCTCCCTTAATTGGGGGTTACCAGGAGGTGGGGTCGTTACAAACACTATTGGTTGTTGAATGGTATGACCATCGATTGTGTGATAGGAAAGGAAATAGCTTGAGATCCTAATTTGAACCATCAATTGTTTTGTACATAGCACCATAGGTTGTTGCTATCAACCTATCCCAGATCATGTTACAACTTAGAAAGGCTACACACATGTTTACAAGTTCATATAGAATCGGAACATAGTAGGAAACACTACAAAAATTCGAAATTCTAAACAAGCATGGTTTCTTTATGCTTAAATCAACACATTAAGGCATAAACATGAACTAACAAGCTTTGAGTAAGAAATATAAGTGAAGAATGTTATATAACTCACCTATATAGAGTAGGTCAGATCCCAAACAGAAAGAATCTCAAGAAAATAGGGAAATAAAACCTTGTATTCAGATTTGAACTAGGCCAATTAAGTACTTCTCTCCACAAAGAAGCAAAATCCTAGAAAAAGAAACAAGAAGGATAGATTTTTGAGTTCTAGAGCCACTTTCACCATGGAACAACAAGGTTCCGACATGAAGGAAGGTATAAGGAAGGAGAAGAGCAAGAGAAATGGAGAAGGAAGGAAGAAAAAAACTTGCCTTGGTCGAAATCCCTAGAAGATGACCTTGGAAACCCTAGATACGACTAGATGGAGCTCTAGGAGACCTTCTTCTCCAAAAAGAGGTTGTCTTCTACCTTAGAGCACTTGGTTCCATAGAAAAAACAGAGTGGATTCGTTGCTACAGGTTAGAGGAAAGAGAAAGCAAGCATAGTTTCAAACTTGGGCAAAGAAGAGGTAAATGTATCCCATCGATAAGGATAGAAGCAAGCATGAGGTGTAAAAGTAGCTTCCCCATGTGTCTATGGCCTTAAATTGTTAAGAATATACAAGCACACACACAAGCAGCTCCCCCACCATCCATATTGACCTTCTTAGCTTTCCTTTGTCGAATTTCCCAGCCAATCACATAATTCATTAGTTGGTAGCTACTAAAGGTAGCTCATCCATGAAGGGGTAAACCCTAAAATACCCTTGATGAAAACACCTTCAAACCATGGCTCAACTAGGATCCCCATGGCTAAAAAATATCAAGAATGATAATATAACATCTAATGAATATAATGTACATGATAAATTGCAAAGAAAACCCCTCAATTGGGTAAATTGTAGAAAAGTTGAAAATGTACAGAAAATTGCATAACTTGCTCAAACAATGTCCAAATTGGACCAAATTTGAAACTTAAGCTTGTATTATGATTTCAAAGCATATAAAAAGATTAAATTAGGGTTATAAGTATTCAATTTTGGTAATTAAACTCATTCAACTCATTAAGCAAGTTCCAGGGCCTTACATTCTCACCTTCTTCATCTCTATCAAGTTTTGCAGTGTTTGACATGGGGGTGTCCATCATCTTGGTGTTATCCATCCCAAAGCACTTGAGTAGCTCACTTGTGTGCTTGCCTTGGTTGATGAAGTTCCCATATTTAGTTTTCCTGATTTGAAAGCTGAGGAAGAAAGTAAGCTCACCCATCATACTCATCTCGAACTCACTCTTCATAAGATCACTAAACTCCTTGCAAAGATCAAGATTAGTTCTACCAAAAATAATATCATCAACATAAATTTGAATGATAAGAAAATTGTTAGAAGTGTGTTTGAGAAACAAGGTATAATTTACTTTTCCCATAATATAGCCATGATCTTACAAAAAGTTCTTTAGTTTCTCATACCAAGATCGAGGTTCTTGTTTGAGACCATAGAGAGATTTTTGCAATAGATAAACATGGTTAGGAAAACTATCATGTTGAAAGCCCAGAGGTTGTGTAACATGCACTTCCTCCTCAATTCTACCATTCAAAAATGCACTTTTAACATCCACTTAATATAGAAGGAAATTCTTATAACTAGAAAAAGCAAGCAACATTCTAATGGACTCAAGTCTATCTATAGGTGCATATGTTTCATCAAAATATATACCTTCCTGTTGATTGTAGCCTTGAGGAACTAATCTTGCTTTGTTTCTTACCACCTTGCCACTTTCATCTAGCTTGTTGTGGTAAACTCACTTGGTTCCAATATCCTTGGAGATAAAGGGGTTAGTCTTAATGATTTTGACATTTATAGATTCTTCTACTTTAAATAGACCAACATTGTAATAAAAGAAGGATGCATATTCCTTTCCGGTTTATAAATGCCTGGTCAGATTGTGATGGTTTTCTGGATGTGATCAAGAAAGGGTGGAGTATTGAGGTTAAAGGGTGCCCTATGTATAGAGTTGTTAAGAAACTGAAAAATGTAAAATCAGAGCTTATTGCTTGGAATAAAAACAAGGTTGGGAATCTCAGTAGTCATGCAAGGAGTTTGGAGGAGGAGGCCCTTAGAATGGAGGAATTGGATGATTCTAATCCTAATGATCTTCTTCTTAGAAGTGAGGCATCTAGAGTTAGAAAGGATGCTCTCAAAGCTCTGGATCTTGAAGAAAGTCTTGCTATGCAAAAATCTAGAGTTCAGTGGTTAAAACTGGGTAATAAGAACACTAAGTTCTTTTACTCTTCTTTACATACCAGGAGGCAAAGGAATTCGATTCACTCTCTGATGATTGATGGAGTTCTCTCTTCTGACTTGAATAGTATAAGGAAGCATGTGGTTAGTTTTTATACTGATTTGTTCTGTAAAACTCAGATTCATAGCATTGATTGGGATGACAAATGGAGGCTTCCTAAGTTGTCTCAGGCACATACTAATATTTTAGTGAAGAAAGTGACCAGAGAAGAAGTTAATGAGGTTGTGAGGAATTCTAATGATAATAAGGCACCTGGCCCTGATGGGTTTAATGCGATTTTCTTTAAGAAAGCTTGGCCTATTATTGGGGATGATATTTCTAAAGCTGTTATGGATTTCTTTGATAAAAGCTGTTTGCTAAAGGAGGTTAATAGAACTTTTCTTACTCTTATTCCTAAAGTCAAGAATGCCACTGATATTAAAGATTGGAGGCCTATTTCTCTTTGCAACTTTCTATATAAGATTATCTCTAAAATCTTGGCAAATAGGCTTAGTCTTGTTCTTCCGGATATTATTAGCAAGTGTCAATTTGCTTTTGTAAAGGACAAAAAGATTACTGAAGCTATTCTCCTTGCTAATGAGCTTATCAGTGATTTCTCTAATGTGAAAGGTGGTGAAAAATTCTGTGTTAAGGCGGATATTGCTAAAGCCTATGATTCTATTCAGTGGAATTATCTTTTGGGTATTCTTCGTGCTATGAATTTTCCCCTTTGCTGGGTTTCCTGGATTAAAGAGATTCTTAGTTCTGCTAGCTATCAAATTCTTATTAATGGGGAACCTTCTGAGGTTATCTTTCCCTTGAATGGGTTGAGGCAGGGAGATCCCCTAGCTCCCCTTCTTTTTGTCATTTGCATGCAGGGGTTTTCTGCTATTATGGATTTCAATATCTCTCAAGGTTTTTATAAGCCCCTGAAGGTGTCTAATGATTTTGATGTTTCTCATACCATAATTGCGGATGATCTCATGATCTTTGGCAGGGATGAGTACTGCACTATTAGATGCCTTAGTCAGATTCTTAAAGACTTTGGTAGAGCTTCTGGTCTTATTTTCAATGCTAACAAAAGCCTGGTTTTCTTCAGTGAAAATGCTTCTAAAGATGATTTTATTGACTATGTGGGTATTAAGGAAGGTGTGCTGCCCTCCACTTATTTGGGAGTCCTGTTGTTTGGTGGAAAGATTACTAGAAGTATGTGCAAGCCTCTGATTGATAAACTCAAAATCAAGCTGGATGGTTGGAAGGTGAATTTATTATCTTTTGCAGGTAGGGTTGAGCTGGTGAGATCGACCCTTTCTGCTTACAGTTTATACTAGAATGCAGTGTTCCCTTTGCCTAATTCTGTTATTAATGAGGTGGATAGGATTTGCAGAGATTTTATTTGGGGTGATAAGGAGGAAAGGAGAGTTATGCATCATGTGAGTTGAGATAATATCTGTAGACCCAAAAAGGAAGGGGGGCTTGGAGTGAGGAGGACAGAGGATGTGAATACTGTTGGGCTGATTATCAATTTCTGGAATATAGCTTGTGGAAAAGATAACTTGTGGGTCAAGTGGGTTCATGGCAAGTATTTAAAGAAGAATTCCATTTGGAAAATTGACTGTAAACCCTACCACTCATGGATGTGGAGATGCATTTTGAAGGTTCGTAGCTTGGCTAAGAAGTTTGTTTCTTTTCAGCTTGGGAAAGGTGATAATCTTCTGCTTTGGGGTGATCCCTGGGTTAAAGGGTGTTTGTTTCTTGAATATTGTGTTGATAATAGAATGCCCCTGATGTTAGGGAAAGGGAGGATGATCAAAATTAGTGATGTTATGAAGAATGGTAGTTGGGATATTAAACCTAGCAGGAGGTTGAGTCCTTTGCTGGATTTCTTGTCTAATAATACCATTTTTTCTGGAGATTCTAATAATGTTCTGTTTAATGGTAAGAAGAGGGTGAAGTTTAAGGATGTTTGGGATTGTAGCAGATGCAAACATCCCTATCTTGTTTGGGCGAAAAAACTGTGGAAGCTTGATATCCCTGAGAATTATAAAATCATGTGCTGGAAGTTGTCTCTTGGTTGTATTCCTGTCATTGATTGGCTTAGGAAGAAAGGGTTTTATCTTACTTCTGTCTGTATTTTGTGCAAGAAGAGGGAGGAATCCATTATACATCTCTTTCAGGAATGCTCTGTTTCTTGTTTTGTTTGGGGGAAAGGTTTGCAGAATAAGTTTTTATCTGTTAAACCTGATTTCATTGATACTCATTCCTGTTGGAGTATTCTTGGAAAGAAAGAAGCTACTTTTGTTTCTATTGCAGTATATCACATATGGTATACTCGGAATTTGATCATTTTTGAGAACTGGACTCTGTATGAGGAGAAGGTCTGGAATAGAATCAGTAATGATATGAGTTTGCTTGTTTGATCTCTGTTGATCTCTATTTCTGATGTTTTGGGGGCTGATCTCTGACTTTGAAGTTTGGGGGCTGATCCCTAGTCTTTATCCTTAGATGGAGCTGGTTTGTCTGCTTTGCAGGCTGGTTATCCTGGTTTGGATGTTTCTTTTTTGGGGTTTATCCCTTGTATATAGTTTGCTGCTTTTTTGCCCTTTCTTTGTTTTCTTTTGCCTCCTCCTCCTCTGTATCTCTTTGGACTGGTGTGGTGTTTTGGGACCCACCTTTGTACATGTTGTGAAGCAATAAAGAGGGTGACACGCTTGCTTGAGCAAAAAAAAACATTATACACTCTATAAGCCTTGCTAGTAGTGCTATAGCCAAGAAAGAAAGCCTTGTATGATTTCAGATCAAAATTGTCAAGAGAATCTTTCGTGTTCAAAACAAAACAAGGACACCCAAAAATGTGAAAATACTCGATAGAAGGCTTTCTACCACGCCATATCTCATAGGCGGTTTTCTTCAAAGAGGGATGTGTGAAAACCCAGTTTTACACAAAACATGAAGTACTAACGTCTTCAGCCCAAGAATTCTTTGGAGTATCATATTCTAGAAGCATGGTCCTAGACATTTCCTCTAATGACATGTTCTCCTCTCTACAACCCCATTTTGTTGAGGTTTTGAGGTGAAGAAAAGTTATTTGCATATCCAGACTCTTCACAAAAATGTTCAAAAAGATAATTTTCAAATTCTCCCCCATGATCACTACCTATAGAAACAATGCGACAAGAAGCTTCATTTTCAACTCATTTGCAAAAGATAGAGAAAACATCAAGTGTATCACTCTTAGAAATGAGGAAGAAGGTCCAAGTATATCGAGAGAAATCATTGACAATAACAAGACGATACTTGGAACCACAAAGTGATTGAGTTCTCATAGGTCCAAATAGATCAATGTGGAGAAGTTTAAGATCTCTCTTGGTGCTAAGGACTCCTTTGGATTTGAAGGAGGACTTGGTTTGCTTTCCTTGGGTACAAGGTTGTAATTCCTCATCCTTTTCAAAATCCAATTTGGGAAGTCCCTTGACCAAGTCCTTTTTTCTCAACTTCTTCAATTGATGCATATTTACATGACCTGGTCGGTGATGCCAAAGAGAAATATCATTCAAATTGACTAGTGGGCATCTACCAACCACATGCTTAATTGAGTCAAGCACAATTACATAATGATTACCATTTCTAGTTCCCTTATATATGACATTATAAGAGAGGGAATCTAGAAGCAAGCATTCCAAAGAAGTAAATAGCACAAGGTAACCATTATCACATAATTGACTAACACTTATTAAATTATGATGTAGGCCATCCACAAAGAGAACATTCTTGATACACAAGGATTCACCGACATCACCCTCACATTTCACTTTACCTTTCTTATTGTCTGCAAAAGTAACTGATCCTCCTTTCTTCTTTGTGAAGTTGTTGAAATGGCTTATATCACCTGTCATGTGCTTTGTGCAGCTACTATCTACAGTCCATTTTCTTTTTTCTTGTAGGAAAGGAGAATATCATTTCCCAACTCAAACTTTGGGATCCGGTGTTATCTTGGGGACCCATTTCATCTTTGGGTTGGTCACTTTAGGCTTGTACGGACAATAAGTAAAATTATGATCATCACTCTTGCAATGAGAAAAATCATAGGGTTCTTTGAGCCAGAGGACTCTCCATGGAAGAAAGGAGGTTACTTACTCTTCTTCTTACCTTTGGTTTTACTCTTTCCCTTATGATCCCCCCTACAAATTCCAAACCACTAGTACCATTTTGTTTGGTAGAATGGTCAAAGATTTCATTTAGGGAGTTCTTCTCTTTGAGGAATTTCTACAGAGAGGCTCTAAGTCTATGATTGTCATCAATAAGAGATATAACAATAAAAGACAAGCTAACAAGATCATCTCTAACATGAACAAGGTCATCCTCTAAATAGAGAGCTTTAGTCAAATAAGAGTCATTTTTATGAGTAATAGAAGCAACATCATTACTAGGCAAAATAGGTCTAGAATATAAATAATTAACTTGAGCAATAAGCCCAAAATTCTTAGATTTAGGCAATTGAATTTCTTTGAGATAAACATCTCTCTCATCTCTATGAGCATCACAAACAAGCTTAAGTTCAATATTTCTAGTTTTAAGTAACTCAAGATCATTAATGCACTTTTGGTTAACTTCCTTAAGAGATGCAATATCCTTAAGATAGACACCATTCTCTACTTCAACTCCATTTTATTTGAGCTCAAGATCAAGAAATTGGCCTTGTAAGGAATCAATGCTCTCAAGATGAATTTTCTCAGTTTGCTCAAGAATGACAAGTTTAGAATACAAGTCATCAATAATCTTACCCAAACCTCTGCTTTTTAGATTTACATTCGAAATAAGAAGAACGAGTAAAATTAAGCATGTCAATAAAAGTTTCTTTGGCTAACTCATTCAAACTTACCTTACCAATATCTTCACTTGTGGAGGCCATGAGTGCAAGGTGGCATTCTCCATCTTCATTGGAGCTTGAGATACTAGAGGATGAGCCTTCCCAAGCAACATGATCAACATCTTTGTTCATCCTCTCCTTCTTGTCCTTCCTCTTGTAATTGCTATGTTTCTTGTATCCTTCCTCCTTCTTGGAGCTACTCTTTTGGTATAACTTTCTAGCCTTAGGACATTCACTCTTTTAGTGTCCTTTTTGACCACACATGTAGCACCTTGGAGTAAAAGAAGAATATTGCTTCCTTTTAAAGTGCTTTCCCTTGGAGAAATTTGCTTCATGCTCACTAGGGCCATCATCTTCACTAGAGGAGGAGGGAGAGGTCCAACAAGCAAGTTGTTGTTAAAGGATAAGAGCCTCCATTTGAGCTTTGAAGGCACTATCTTTGATCTTCCTTGATTCCTTTTCTTCTTTCTTTGCTTCCTATTCTTACTTGTCTAGTCTTGGCTCATGAGCTTGTAGATTGCCAATGGGCTCCTCAGTTGGAAGATCACTAATACTTCTTACTTCTTTAATGGAGGTCACCTTTGACTCCCATCTCTTTGTAAGAGACCTTAAGATCTTTGAGTTGATTGATCCTTTATTGAAAGTATGTCCTAAAGAAGTTAGGCCATTGATGATGATGTTGAGTCTTGAGTACATCTCGACAACTCCTTCTTTCTTCCCCTTCTTGAAGTTCTCTAGGAGGATTTTCAACATGTATATCTTTGCCTCCTTCACTTGCTTTGTGCGTTCATAAGTGATGCACAACTTGTCCCATATCTCAGAGGCTGTGTCCCATGAGGAGATGCGGTTGAACTCGAAAGGAGTGAGGGATGCATAAAGGATGCTAATTGCTTTGGCATTGAGCTGTGAATTCTTTAGATATGCTTCATCTCAAGTAGATACAACTCTGGTTGGCTCCTTGTAGGGTGCAATCATCACTTTCTACATACCAAAGTTCATTCCTTGAATGTAAAATTGCATCCACATCTTCCAATAGAGGAAGAGGAAGTTGGTGCCGTCAAAGATTGGGGGATGCACGGAGAAGCCTCCCTCTAGGTTGAGGGAACCAAGTAGGTTCTCACCCACCTTCTCATCTCGTAGGATATTTGTTGGAGACGATCCTTGCTTTTATACCACTTGTTGGATCTAGGGCTCTAGAGAGAGGGGTGAATAGAGTTTTAAAACTTGCACAAGAATAGTTAGACCTTCAAATTATAACAAATGAAACTAAATTCTAAAAGTGAATTTGAAGTCCTATCTAACAAGCATAGCAAGGATGAGATAGATTGAAACAAACACTTTGTAAATAGGCGAGATCACCTCCTTACTAAAATTTAAAGGAAGTACAAAACATCCATCTTTTTAGAAAGACAAAAGATATTGAGGGATGCATGTATAATATTCCAAGTAAATAAGCATGCACCAGATACATTACAAAATGTCAATAGCAGTGTAAATAAAAGAGCTACGCCTATTACATGGCTTTCATTATTCATTACATGATTGTTCTCAAAAGAAAAAGATAAGAGAAAAGGATCTAGCTATAGCAACCTAGACATCCTTTCAGATAGCCTGAGATCTACTCCTGAGATGAATTCCTTCAAACTTGTCCTTCTCCTTGCTCAGCACCAGCACCTGGGTGGTTGGGAAAGCACCCAGCAGAAGGGGAAAGAAAACAAGGTATGTGTCACAAAACTAATCTAGGATATCAAGATAAGTACAACAAAAAATAGGCTAGGGTTCATCATATAATGAAGATAACAAGAGTATGGGGCTATATTCAAAAGAAACTTGCCATTAACAATTATATCAAAAAGGATTTGCATGTAAGATAATTATGTCTACCTAACTAAGTAGGGTTGAGGCACCTACCGGACCTCTAACCTTAGGTGAGGGGAGAATAAGACATTCCCAGTCACCTACAATATTATGGGGAGAATAAGACATTCCCCAGGGTGATTATTTACATGCCCTATGTGGGTGGTTGCACATAAGTACCGCTACTTTAAATTAAACAGTACATAAATCCACATGCTAGAAAAGTAGTCATGGCAAGAGTAGTCATAATATTCAATAAGCATGGCAGTGGGGTATAAGACCCAAACAAGAAGAAATTATAATCTAATTTGAGGCATGAACAACATTAGGATTCAAGAATAGGATATTTAGGGTTCATTTAAGCCTCATTAGGGAAATATAGGGTTTGGCTGCAATTATCCCAACACAGTGTGTAAGGAATGCAAATACATAAATAGGGATTGCACATACATAGCACATACCTTTCATTATGATTCATATTACCCACTTTCATCACTTGATTGAGTCCATGATCAATTTTTCCTATTTTCAATTCGTATACATGTATTACAATGATATACATGCATTAAGGTAGAGAAAACCCATATTTTTACTTTTTATGGAAAACCCTCAATTTAGACTATGAAAACATCACCATAGACTTAGTTAGGTTCTTCTGATTAAGAAAACATATAATTTTGCATATTTTGGAGTTACGATGATTAGAGTATATTTTTGGTGATTTTTAAGTGATTAAATCATTTTCTAGAAAAACACCATCGACAAATCTCAAAAGCAATACTTGAAAATATTATTATTGAAAATAAAATATTTTTCTGAGTTTAGGACATATTTTACTTTAGTTTTTGGACAAAGGAATCAAAAGTTATAAATTAGTGAAATTCGGCCAATCAGAAACCGACACATCATCAAACCAAACGAGATAAGGAAAGAGAGAGGGTGGGGGAACACCATTTGACCTAATATCATGGTTTTAGATTAATAGTTATCCAAACTAGATCTTCTAGAGAAGGTAAAGTAGTAAGAAACCAAAACCCTAGATGAACATGGTAAATAGAGATGGAAATCATCGATTTTAAAAATAGATGCATGAATTTCAAGCATGTAGCAAGCAATATATAAGTAGTGGATTATGAAACTCGCCTCTAGGGAAGATAATAAGGTCCAGACAACAAGGATACAAGCTTATAAGGTCTGGTTGCTCCAAGCCTAGCTCCTTTCTTGGACAAAGACCACCTTCTCAACTCAGAGGTGATAAACCCTAGCAAAAGAGCATAGAGATGAGGCGTTTTAGGGTTCTAGGTGGGGTTTCACCATGGAATTCCATGGTTATGACATGTAATAGGATGTAAGGAAGACTAAAAGTATGAAAATAGGGAAGGAAGAGAGGAAACTTACTAGTTTTGGTCGAATTCACCAAGGAGGAGCTTTAGAAACCCTAATAGAGCAATTTGGAAACCCTAGGAGCCTTCTTCACCAAGCTAAGCTCCCTCTATTACCTTGAGACAACAACTTCGTGGCCAAATACAGAAGGAACTATTATCTCAGCTAGAGGAAAGAAAAGGAGAGCAAGAGTTTTCGAATTGTGAGTTGGGAAGGGGTATACATGGCTATATATAGAAAGAGGTGAAGCATGAGGTGTCTAAGGGACTTTCCATGTGTCTTTAGCCTAGGGCCTAATGGTCAACCAAGAGGACAGATCATAGAGCTTCATTCATATCAAAAGTTGATCCTAAGAGCCCATAGATCCTTCTAGGACATCCCCACCGTTTTTCAAGAAAGAAATAACCTCATTGGTTGATAGCTTTTAAGGATAAGCATCTTTATAAAGAGGCTAATCCCTATAATGTGCTTGGAAAGAAATATCATCAAACCAAGGTGAAACTAGGTTCTATAATGGTTTTAAATCTCGTTAATGGTAAGGTAATATCTAAGGATTAAAATTCAGTTGATAATTTGCAAAGAAAACCTCCCAATTGGGTAAATTGCATAAAAGTCCATAATGTACCTAAAATTGCATAACTTGCACAAACAACATCCAAATCGAACCAAATTTGAAACTTAGGCTCATTTTATGTTTTAAATCATATCAAAAAGTTAAATTAAGGTTTACAACATTTAAGTATGGTAATTAATCTTTCATTGAGGTATTTGTTTATAAACCCTTCCATTGGTACAATTAGTGAATAAATGTTCACTAAACCAATACTATATTCTCTACAAATTGAACAAAAAGGCCAAGAAGGATAGAAATGAAAGGAAAAGATGGGAAAGAGGGTCAAAATACAAAATTCTAGAATTCGGTATGTTACAACACTCCACCCCTTAAATTGGATTTCATCCCCAAAATCACAAGTAAGAAGGGAAGGGTGAGTGTGCCACATCTCATCACAAAACATTAGGTTATTTCTCCAACGTTAACTTCCACCAAACAATTCATCAACATATACTCCACAAGCATATCAACATAGGTTAGGTTATTAAGGTTCACCTAGGTTCCATTATTTAGATATTCCTTTTAGGAGATTTAACATTATTTACATTTTTGGCTCATTAACATTATATTCATTATGATATCAAATTATCACCATTATTTTAATTATGGCATGTCATAATCACTTTATTACCAAGGAAGTTATATTTCATTATCATCCATGAAACATCACACACACATATATATATACATATATATTTCTCATTCATCTTACTAAGAATTTTAGCAAAATTATGGGTTACTCAATTCTCTCAATATACTTGATCATTATCCTTAATATTTTGAACTTCGACTTCATTATCCTTATACTATCACCACATTAAGTTATAACGAATTATTTTGCATGAAATATTCAATTTGTCTTTAAATCTTCATTCAACACAAATTATGTCACATCAATTACATATATTTAGATTACACGTTATCTCATTACCACATTATGTTTATTTCTCACATTAATGTCATCATTAATCATTTTATCATATTAATTTATATTATTGATTTGCACATTTGTGTGAATCAAATCACTTCATATTCATATTGAAGCCACTCCATGTATTTTAATGATCAAGGTGAGGCATATTACAAATTGATTCACATAAGTGACTAATCACGTGTGTATTAGATAACAAGGTAACATACCATGCATTTCATATTGATGACTTGATTAATATGTGATTAGATGATCATATATATCATTTATTTGTATCAAAGTATGTTAACTGATTGTGGCACCTAAAGTCATTAATGTATCATGAAAGGCATTAAGGATGTATATGTTAAGGTTAGATGATTACAACTTAGGGTTCAGGATAATATGATCACTATATTTTACTTAGCATGTATTAAGTCCAAGAGTAGGTTACAATCATCTTACTTGTCATTTCATTAGAGTTTATTAGTTTATGACATGGGAAACACCGTGCATATCCATTAGGATTAATATGTGAGTTACTCATATTATGTGCATTAGGTATTCATTAGGGTTTGAACATATAAATTATTCCTCAGATGATCATTATATGTTCATTACTATGTAAACAAGCATGTTAGGCTATAACTATAACTTGTTTGGACCCCACTAAGGTTTCAAACACAACAACCTCCTAAGTATGGGGTTTGGGTTTCTAAAGATAGTGTAGATAGATTTCAAGATGTCATAGGGCTCCGTCCCCCCTAAAGAGGATTTTGTCCTTGAAATCTAACCACCCAACATCAACAAACTAACTATACTCCACCCCTTAAAGAGTTCGACTTATCAAGCCAAACTACACTAGGGTTAAAGGATGAGTCTAACTAAACCATGTACAAGATCCATCACACTTCCACTATGCACTCTGATAGCTCACTTAACCCCAAACATCAAAGTCTAGGTTCTAGGGATAAACTATCCAAGCATGTAGCCCCAAGGGTCATAAGGAGACTATCTTGGTATCCATCCTCAAACAAGTCACCATAGACCTAACAACATAGATGTCTAAGGTCACTATTGAATAAAAGCAAACTATTTCGTACAATCCATTTTATCTTAGGCCAGGCCAGTATCATATGGATCTGGGAGTCCTCGTAAACCAAGCAAGTGGCACGAAGGAAAATATTGCCAGCCCCCAAAACCTGATCCTTTCTAGACACCTTTGCTTAAACTTCATGCCCTAATAGTTGCCTAAAGGCAAACCTAAACAACATTACGTTATGCATATTTTAGTTATGATTATATTAGGGTTTTATTCATCATGATATTAATGTGGAACTATAGGGTCCTAAATCAACCTTTCATCATTTATAGATCAACTCTAGGGAAACCATGTCACCAAAAGGAACTATGTAAGGCATGGATTCTAATTAGGGAGACAACACTAAAATAGTCAGATTCTGACAACCATGGGCTCTGATACCATGCTGTAAAGTGTGAGATCACCTCCTTACTAAAATTTAAAGGAAGTACAAAACATCCATCTTTTTAGAAAGACAAAAGATATTGAGGGATGCATGTATAATATTCCAAGTAAATAAGCATGCACCAGATACATTACAAAATGTCAATAGCAGTGGAAATAAAAGAACTAAGCCTATTACATGGATTTCATTGTTCATTACATGATTGTTATCAAAAGAAAAAGATAAGAGAAAATGATCTAGATATAGTAACCTAAACATCCTTTCAGATAGCTTGAGATCTACTCCTGAGATGAATTCCTTCAAACTTGTCCTTCTCCTTGCTCAGCACCAACACCTGGGTGGTTGGGAAAACACCCAACAAAAGGGGAAAGAAAACAAGGTATGTGTCATAAAACTAATCTAGGATACCAAGATAAGTACAACAAAAAAATAGGCTAGGGTTCATCATATAATGAAGATAATAAGAGTATGAGGATATATTCCAAAGAAACGTGCCATTAACAATTATATCAAAAAGGATTTGCATGTAAGATAATTATTTCTACCTAACTAAGTAGGGTTGAGGCACCTATCAGACCTCTAACCTTAGGTGAGGGGATAATAAGACATTACCAGTCACCTACAATATTATGGGGAGAATAAGACATTCCCCAGGGTGATTATTTACATGCCCTCTGTGGGTGGTTGTACATAAGTACCGCTACTTTAAATTAAATAGTACATAAATCCACATGCTAGAAAAGTAGTCATGGCAAGAGTAGTCATAATATTCAATAAGCATGGCAGTGGGGTATAAGACCCAAACAAGAAGAAATTATAATCTAATTTGAGGTATGAACAACATTAGGATTCAAGAATAGGATATTTAGGGTTCATTTAAGCCTCATTAGGGAAATATAGGATTTGGCTACAATTATCCCAACACAGTGTGTAAGGAATGCACATAAATAAATAGGGATTGCACATACATAGCACATACCTTTCATTATGATTCATATTACCCACTTTCATCACTTGATTGAGTCCATGATCAATTTTTCCTATTTTCAATTTGTATACATGTATTAGAATGATATATATGCATTAAGGTAGAGAAAACCCATATTTTTAATTTTTATAGCAAAACCTCGATTTAGACTATGAAAACATCACCATAGACTTAGTTAGGTTCTTCTGATTAAGAAAACATATAATTTTGCATATTTTGGAGTTACGATGATTAGAGTGTATTTTTGGTGATTAAATCATTTTCTAGAAAACCACCATCGACAAACCTCAAAACCAATACTTGGAAATATTATTATTGAAAATAAAATGTTTTATGAGTTTAGGACATATTTTACTTTAGTTTTTGGACAAAGGAATCAAAACTTATAAATTATTGAAATTTGGCCAATCAGAAACCGACACATCATCAAACCAAACAAGATAAGCAAAGAGAGAGAGAGAGAGAGAGACAGAGGGAGGGAAAACACCATTAAACCTAATATCATGGTTTTAGATTAATAGTTATCCAAACTATATCTTCTAGAGAAGGTAAACCGGTAAGAAACCAAAACCCTAGATGAACATGGTAAATAGAGATGGAAATCATCGATTTTAAACATAGATGCATGAATTTTAAGCATGCCGCAAGCAATATATGAGAAGTGGATTATGAAACTCACCTCTAGGGAAGATAAGAAGGTCCAGACAACAAGGATACGTGCTTATAAGGTCTGGTTTCTCCAATCCTAGCTCCTTTCTTGGACAAAGATCACCTTCTCAACTTAGAGGTGATATACCCTAGCAAAAGAGCATAGAGATGAGGTGTTTTAGGGTTCTAGGTGGGGTTTCACCATGTAATTCCATGGTTATGACCTATAATAGGGTGTAAGGAAGAATAAAAGTATGAAAATAGGGAAGGAAGGGAGGAAACTTACTAGTTTTGGTCGAATTCACCAAGGAGGAGCTTTAGAAGCCCTAATAGAGCAATTTGGAAACCCTAGGAGCCTTCTTCACCAAGCTAGGCTCTCTCTATTACCTTGGGACAACAACTTCGTGGACAAATACAGAAGGAACTATTATCTCAGATAGAGGAAAGAAAAGGAGAGCAAGAGTTTTCGAATTGTGAGTTGGGAAGGGGGATACATGGCTATATATAGAAAGAGGTGAAGCATGAGGTGTCTAAGGGACTTTCCATGTGTCTTTATTCTAGGGCTTGATGGTCAAGCAAGAGGACAGCTCATAGAGGCTTCATGCATATCAAAAGTTGGTCCTAAGATCCCATAGATCCTTCTAGGCCATCCCCACCGTTTTTCAAGAAAGAAATAACCTCATTGGTTGATAGCTTTTAAGGATAAGCATCTTTATAAAGAGGGTAATCCCTATAATGCCCTTGGAAAGAAATATCATCAAACCAAGGTGAAACTAGGTTCTCTAATGGTTTGAAATACCGTTAATGGTAAGGTAATATCTAAGTATTAAAATTCAGTTGATAATTTGCAAAGAAAACCTCCCAATTGGGTAAATTGCATAAAAGTCCATAATGTACCTAAAATTGCATAACTTGCACAAACAACTTCCAAATCGAACCAAATTTGAATCTTAGGCTCATTTTATGTTTTCAAATCATATAAAAATGTTAAATTAAGGTTTACAACACTTAATTATGGTAACTAAGCTTTCATTTAGGTATTTGTGCATAAACCCTTCCATTGGTACAATTAGTGAATAAATGTTCACTAAACCAATATTATATTCTCTACAAATTGAACAAAAATGCCAAGAAGGATAGAAATGAAAGGAAAATATGGGAAAGAGGGTCAAAAGAGAAAATTCTAGAATCCGGTATGTTACACACTTTGACAAGGTGTTTAGAGTGGTCCCAATCTCTAAACTAGGAGACCATCAATCCACTACCTAGAGAGGTCAAACTCTAGGACTTTGCAACCCATGTATACTTATATTACATTGTAAGAGATACAAGAAGACCACCTTACATATAAGGGCTTACCTATCCAAGACGTAGTCTTCTACCTCACAACAGGTCTTACCCACTCTTGCAAGCAACTCGATTCCTTCTCCTAGGACATCTCCTCCTTGCAACAAGTCTTCAACATTGAGGATTTACCCACCAAGCTCCTTGGATCTTCTGCCTTATCCTTCTCCTTCACTTGGAGAAGATATTCACACCTTCTTCAATTGTGTAGAAGAACAAAAGCTCCTCCTTCACTTGGAGAAGATCACTTCATCCTTTGCTTTTTGAGAAATGGGATCAGGAAGTGGAGAGATGGAAAACTTTACAAGGTAACAATGAGGTAGCTCTCTTACAACATGCCTAACTCACTCATAACCACGAAATGCTTTGTAAATGAGATAGAGAAAGGGATCAAAGGGGCTTAGTGCACTCAACTATATCAAGGACCAAGGATATCATGAATGAGCAACCTTGGAATGAACTCCAAGAGGTCCTATTATAACTGGGGGGTGTTCCTTTGAGTGTGGGATCACTTAAAAATGAAAAATATCCACTTTACAACTTGCAACCGATCTATTTTCGTTTCTAACAACCCTCCAATGGCTGTAATCACTTTTTTGTATTTTTGGTATAGTGCATTCGATTGAGTTTCAATAAAGGTAACTCGACCGATCCACTATTTGACAAAGCCAATTTTCAAACTATCGATCACATTTTTCCTGGGGTAACTCCACCAATTAGCTAAAATTAACTTTGGTCAGTAAGTTGGTCATTTGATTTCTATGAGTGTACAACTCGACTGATCCAATCATTTCTAAAAATCCATCACTGATCGGTCGAGATTCAAACTCGATCGATTAAGTTGCTGTGACAAATTTTCCAAAATTATTTTTAAGTGATCAAACAATGGAATTAAGTGTCAATGATTTTTTCTCATCTTAGTTACAAGTCATATCATCAATACAAATGATTACAAAAATATTCTAAGGTGGTTTGGAGTGTTTTCCATAAAAGTGCATTTGCATTGCTTTTGACTTGAACTTGGACAAGCTAGGGCTTGAGTAACTTGATCCTTTTCATGTACCTAATGCCCAAATCAATCTCAAATAAACATATTAGATACATATGAATGGAATGGTTAAGTCATTATCAAAATATGGACAATGTATAACTCTCAAGTCAATAGTTTTTACACATATGACACATGGTCCTTGAAAAACTTTGTATAGGTTCCAATTGACGTTATAGAGAATGGGATAGCCCTCATAGATGTTTGATTTGTTGTCTTGACACTAAGAATATCAAAAACATTTGTTGACTTTTAACTCCACTAGATATATTTAGAATTGTTTTATTTATTCTAACAACACTTTCATGACTTTAGACATGGGAGTTATCATTTAATATTCAATTTTCAACAATGTTGTTACAACCCCAATTTTTGGGTTCAAGTGATGGGAAATATAATTTCTCATATTAAAGATGTTTGAAAAAAATAATCATATATTTGGTTGAGAATAATTGGATTTCGTTAAAATAGCCTTGTTGTATGATTTGTGGGCTTTATTGGCTATTGGGCCCAATAAAAAGAAAATAACAAAGGAAATTCAATTAGTAAATAGCTAATTGAATTTTAAGAAAAGAAATATGTGGAAACCGCTAGAAGGCAAATCCAAAGAGGATTTCGTGCCTCTTGGGTTCCTTGGGTACCAAGGAGTCCAAGGTTGCAAAAAGAAAGCAATAGAAAAAGAAAAGATTAATTAAGTATTTCTTTATGAAGAAAGAAATTGGGAAATAATGATATAATGTGGAAAATGAATGAAAAGAGACATAAATGAGATTTCTTGGTGAAATTTCGTATCCATGAGGTTTCTAATATTAAAAGGAATGCTAATGAGGAAAATAAAAGAGAAATAAAAAGAAATCCTCAAAAAGGAATATTTAAATGAGAAATAAACATGATAATGCAATAGAATGCATATAGGTACATTAAGAAAGATAATGAGTATTCCAATAAAATGAATTTCGAAATAATAGAGTGCCTTGGGATCCAAGGAGTCCCAATAAAGAGGAAAGAAAGAGGAAATACTAAAAATGCAAAATAAGAGGATAATATAATGCATTATTAAGGGATTATGAAGTATTGTTAAAAAGAAAGTAATATCTATTAAAGGAAATAGAAATTTTGTGGCTAGTAGATTGAAAGCTATGAATAAAGACAATAATGAGAGGGATTTTCGAATTCCTAATATCCAAGCAATAGGAGAGAGAGAGAGAAAGAAGAATCGCTTCTCTTTGAAGGAAAAAGAGTTCTATTAGAAGAAGGACTTCTTTTCCTAATGGAAAGTCCTCACAGGGCTTCGTTGGCTTCAGATATAAAAGGGGTGAGACTTGGGGGTGAATCCAGAGAGATCTCACGTCTCCCACCCTCTTCATTATCTTCTTCATTCTTCCTTACGTTCTAAACCCTAATCAAGAAAGAATAGTACAATCAAAGCACACAAGGATCCAGGGAGGGTTCGTGATGGTATCTTCAGACCCCATATTTCTGAAGTGAAAGTGAGCCTTCGTCCCCAGGCCCTGGATGAAGTGCAGCAGCAGTCGCTCGACCTGCAGGGCAGCCGCAAGTCGCCGGCCTGTGGGGTGTGAAGACAGCCCTGTTGGCTGACATCGAGCGGAGCCCCAGGTGCGAGGGGGTCCGACGGAGGTCTGGGGCCCTTTTCCGGAGACCGACGAGGTCTAGGAGAGGAAGGAGAAGGCCGCAGCCGCAGCTAGGGTTGCTGCGGTGCAAACAACAGCCGGATCGTGAGGAAGAAGAAGGGCACGAGCGCGTTTGACGGTTTTTCCCTTCGGGGTACAAAGCAACGACCAACTTAAGCCAGGGCAAGAACGACAATTCGTTATATTCCAAAAACGCGTGGGCTTTGCATGGAAGGCGCCTACGTGGCACTTCCTTATTGGCCAAGTAAGTGCTTTTCTTGCAAAATTCATATCTAGCAAACTGTAACTCGGATTTAGACGAATCTTATATGAAAATTAATCCTCAGAACGAGAGGAATCCATTAAAAATATTATCAAATATTGATTCCGTTTCTAATTGTAAAAGTACTGTAAGATGATGAAAAGTGCATTAAAGTTGAGTTAAAAACCCTATTTATAATTAAAGGTTGAATCTAAGATGTTTAATGGGTTAATTGAAGTAGTAATAACCTGTTGAATGATAATGCTAGATTCGAACCTGATCTAAAGGTAGAATTGCATGATTTAGGGTTATACCTCATATGAGAATGATTAAATAATTTAGAAACCCTAATTTAGGGTAAAAGAAGATAAGATCATATTTAGATCGAAAAATGTGAAAATATGACTGTTAAATGATAGTTCTAAGTTTTTGGTATATGAAAGTCCTTAATTCTGGATAAATACCCTAAAAGTAGTAATTAGGGTCTTTTCATGAATAAAATATGGAATTGATGGAAGAATGAGTTCATATGTTAATTAGACCCTAATGAGCTTTGAATTAATGATAGATGCACATAATGATCTTGTCATGAATTAAAAGGGATAAAAATAGTATCTTTAATGTAAAAGAAGTTTAATGAAATTAATTAATGATTAAGGTGCTTTGAAATATGGAAATAGGGTTATATGTTGTTGAGATAACCTTAGTATTGAAGAATAGATAAGATAACTAGGGTTTTTGAATAATCGCATAAAATTAGGGTTTAATGCAGTGAAAGATAAAGGAAACCCTAATTGCATAATGAAACCCTAAGATAGACACAAAACCCGAGAAAGTGAATTCAAGTCAATAAAGTAGATTCTTGATAAAGTGTGTAATAAATAGAGTACATATTTATTTCAGGAACTATGTGATGATTGAATTACTTGCTTGGATCTGTTGATTGACTTGATTGTATACACATGAAGTAAATGTTGAATAATCTGCACGACTCGTCAAACGAGGTATGTGGTTACGCTTATGACTACTCGAGTTAGTTTTCCGATGGATTCCCGGATGTTTAATCGCATTGAATGCAACTAAACTGTTGGATGTTTATTTATTTTATGCAACTATAAAGTGACTATGATTATCACTATAAATGAGTGTATATAACTGGCTAGATCCGGGTCCACCTATGTCACTTTGAAAAGGCTAAAAAGGGGTAATCCTAGAGCAAGGTCTAGGTTACCGAGAGTCAGAAATTGGGCTACCTACGTGTAGTGCCATGCGACTCATTAGCCTGCCATGAGTTAAGGAGTGGGCTACCTACGAGTAGTGCCATGTGACTCAACCCTAGAAACCGGTTCACCTATAGGTGGGACCATGAGGGGTTTAATGGGGATCTGCCATAAGGAAGGTAGGATCCAGGTCCACTGCAGGGATAGTACAGAGGATAGGGTACTCGTGGATCGCAGATGTTATATTTAAAATGTAATCTTGATTGATTAATGATTAATTGAATGATTACATGGTTATCATAGTTGCAAGATTATTGTTTCCCCCACATACCAGCTTCGGCTGACCGACGTTTTGTTTGTCGGTGTTTTGGGTACAAGCTAAAAGGACAAACAGTAAATCGTCACATCGTGAAATACATGAAGAAAAATACAAGGAGGATTAGTTAGAGTAGAATCATTAAGTGGATAGAAGTTAGAAATCCAAAATTTTAAAAAGGTATGCAAAGTTTATTTTCTTACAACTTTTCAGTTTAGTATGTTAAAATTTGATAATTATTCTTGGTTAATTGCCGAACTTTTGATCCAGAAGTCATGGGTACGGCTTCGACCTCTCGGTCTCCCTTAACTGGGGGTTATCGGGAGGTGGGGTCGTAACATTTGGTATCAGAGCGTAGGTTCCTCAGTTAACCATTAATAATTATTAAATTTTACAAACTCCATAGAACCCAAGGGAGTTATTAGAGGAGTATCCGAAAGACGGAGGTGTCTAGAAAGGGATCACGACTGGGGGCTGGCAAGATTTTCCTCCGCACCACTAGTCGGAATACGAGGACTCCCGGACCCGTGTGACTGCCTGGCCAAAGTCTTAGGGTATGAATCGAAATAAGATACCTTTAGGACTTCTCATCTTATTCATCCCTTCTCATCACAAAATTCTGATAAGGATATAAAGGATTAGGGTTTTCTTTCTTCTCCTCACCCTCTTGAAGTATGGGTAAGGTTAATAAGGTTTAAGGAATCCTCCATCAAATTAATGAAAAGCATGTAAATAAGATGTCATGGACATAAGCTTAATAGATTAAGCGCAAAATTAAAGAATAGATACATGCTTAGGTCGTATGACCTAAGAGTAGACCTCCTTGTCAGGAGGATATGTTAGTCTTGGAGATAGAGATCTCCATTGCAAGTAAGAGACCTGGCACATCCTATGAGGATGATGCTAACCCTAACCCTAAGTGATGGTTAGAGAGAGATGAGTTGGACCAGGTGTTTGAAAGGACATGCCTTTGGGATGCCATATGATCCATGGGTGACCTAACACCTTTGGCAACCCAACCCTGGGAAGGGTCGTGTGTGTTAGGGTAAATGATAGCTCCTTAGATGATGAGGTTGGTGAAGGACCTTAGAAACCCTATGGGCGTGTGCAAGAAGAGTATAGCTGGCACCTAGGGCACGTCATAGTGCTGACGACATGATGAAACCCTGGATAAGGAGTCATGATAGAGCATAAAGGGTTATGGATGATCTTGAGCAACATAAGTTCGAACCTAGGATTCACCTATGTAGAGAATGCCTCTGAGGATGAACCTTCATGAAGAGAGGACCTCTAATGGTGAGGATGGATGTAGGGTTAGCTCTAGAGAGAGCAGGAAACCCCGCAAAAAGGTTGGAAGCCTAAGACCCTGAACAATGGATGATAATGGTTGCCTCATGATCGATCCCTGAAGGTTGATGATATCTTGGTTGCCTTTAGAGGGACCAAACCCTAGAGATAGAAGATGAAGCATCTGGTGCCTATGTGGCTACGGTAGGAAGAAGAGTTCCTTAGACCTAGAAAGGGTGGTAGCAGGCTATGAGGCCTTGTACTTTGTTAGTTGTCCTTAAGGAGGACCCAACCCTAAGTGTTGATCGAGAAGAAGGATGATAGGAAGTGCACGAGATGCCTTTTTCCAGTTTGATTCATGGATAGAGCGTGAAGTTGGACACCAAAAAGTGAACCTAGAGTTCCTAGGCCTAAGAGGGGAAGTGGTATACCTAATGCTCATGATGAGAATTAAGTTTCTATAGTTTTGAGCATGGTACGCCTCATGAATAAAGGAAAAGGGAAGTCCCTTAAGTTTAAGGTATGTGTAATGAACCCCTCATAGATAGGTTGATGATAAAGGGGAAAGTTTTATCTTGATCCAACATCGAGGAAAGAGGACAAGTATGACCTAGTATGGTTCAATAAGTGAACTGCTTGTGCATTAATGGCTTGCTAGGGTTGAGTAGGCTCGTGTGTATGTAAACCCTAGACCTAAGAGCTTTTGTGACCTTAGAGATAGTTTTCCTCCCATCCTGGGAGAGAGACACCTTTAGTAGAGTGTATATCAGTTTTGGTTAGTTTAAGATAACCTAAAGATGTTTCTTAGGATCTTGAGAAACTAAGTGAAAAGTACATGGTATGAGTATGAACCCGTAGGCCCATAGATATCCATCTCTAAGTGCATGCAGATGTGTTACCATGGAGGTAACCGGTATAGGGCTTGACCAAGGTGGGCATGTTGCCATGATCTCAATGAAAGGATGAAGGTCAGCCCATGAATGCAGAAAGAGAGATGATGAAGACTTGGGTAAGGGTCTAAGTGAACATGTACTGTAATGGAGAATCCTAAAGTCTATCCTAGGGTCAGGTAGGGATAAGACCGATGAAAGTAGGAGTTGCCTAATTCCCCAGTTGCACATGACCATAGGGTCAGGAGGTAACGACTATCATTGTCTTAGGGCCATGGGTTAGGAGATTGATCACCTTCATGAACCCATGGGACCCAAAGGGCAGATGAGTAGGGCACTCCCTTGATGCATGAGGGAAGAGGGATGACCCCAAAAGAGTCGGTACCTTATGGACCTAGAGGAGTTGACTAAGGATATAAACCTCGATAGGTTCAAGGCTTGTTTGTTATCATGATGTCTGTGATGTAGAGACATATGTGGCACGTTGCAACTTAGATTTAAAGGTGTACTGGCAAGGTGGGATGTACCATCTCTACTCTTGGAACAGGAAGAACTCTGTATTTGGACTGCAGCCAAATGCTTATTTCCTCTTGTTATGGGGGTGAGAGATAGGACATTATGCATGTCATACACCAAGGATAAAGGATGATGTAGGTTGGAGCGTTGCCACGAGAAATGGGGATAGAGAAATTATCTTACCATGGTAAAGTGAATGAATGATACATCGATGGTTTGTAAACACTAAGAGGAATGAGGTAGTTCCCTTATGAGGATGTTTTTATCATGAGCTATGTGGAACTTACAAGTTATACCAGGTTGAGTTTGATCACCATGATGATGGAATCAGAGAGTGTTCTTGTGAATATAAACATATAGTTTGAGGTGACATGATGAGAAAAATGCATGAAAGTGTAATGTTACCTAATACCTAAGGATGTGAAGTGGTAATGGGTGTTATGGTTGAGATACATCTGGCTTGTTTGATTAGAAGGTAGAAGAGGTTGTTTGGCTAACCCTAAGATTGAAAAGGAGAGGTGTTTGGATAACACTCAGATGTAACCAGATGCATTGAAAAGTTAAGGGTTTCCAGTCTAGTCCTTGAGGTAATGAAAGGATGGTGGTGGAACCTCAGATGAACTTCTTTGAAAGAGAAGGTGACGAAACCCCGACTAGAGTGGTGTAGGGTTTCAGAGGATTTGATCTTGAAAGAATCATGACATATAGGAAATCATGGATGAAGATCATCATACACCGTGGAAAATGGTAATAGCACTTTGGATGTTTAAGATGAGGTTGCATGTGGCCATGCAAGCTAAGAGGTAAAGGACGAACCCCAGTAACCTAGTGTATCGATATAGAGGACAAAATAATCCCTGAGAAGGAATGAGAGCTCAACACTATGGATGTTGTGATAAGTCTTCCCTGGATCAAGGAAGGTCGAGATACAATGTGGGTTATGGTAGGTCGCCTTACCTAGATAATATAAGAAATAAAGAGTTCTGTCAAGGGACAGAGCTAGTTGAACTACCCATGAGAAAGATGGTTCAATAACACCGTGAAGCAAGTTCAAAAGATTCTTGAGTTTGACCTAAAAGTTCACTTCCATAAAGTGGAAGTCGGTACATGAAAAACTCAATAATAGTATAGTTTATCACCCCTAACTATGGTTGGTATGATCCAGACTAAAGGGTCTGATGAGGGCATGTGTGCTCATTCAGGGTGATATCTAGAGACAGTTCTTGTCCTATGAAAGATGTGACAATGACCACCATAGCCAGTATCGGGTTGTATATGAAGCTCTGTAAGGGAGGTTGTGTCGGTCACCACTTTAGTAAGGTAATGTTGGTGAAAGGACCACATGATGGTTAGAAAAGTACCACATGATGGTTAGAAAAAGGGACCCCATTACGTGTAGATGAAGTCACTTTGGTTGCGCAAGGGCTGAAAGGAGCCTAGAGACGATGAGAGTCATGAGCAGATGCAAAGTAGACTGACATACAAGTTACTGTGGGAGAAAATGTGACATGAAAATCCGACCCCTCTAAGTTATAACTAAGAGAGATGAGTACCCGATACATGAGTCCATTAGAGATGGATGGGTGGAGAAGGTTAGGTTTGACCCTACCCCTCGGGATAAAGTAATGTGTGATGAGTTCCATGTGTCCGATTTAGAGCACTATGTGAGGTACCCTGACCATGTGCTAAGCAATGAACCTAGTGAGCCCCAAGGGAGGCTGAAATGGCCTGATTCACCTGTGTAGTTTATAGACGCCAGGATGAAAGGACTCAGAGAAAAAAATATGTGATAATAAAGGTTCTTTGGAAATGCCATGGGTACGGCAAAGCCACATAGGGGCCAATGATGGACATGGAAAAGTTATATCCTGAATTGTTTGTTTTCTTGTTTGAATTTTGAGGACAAAATTCCTATAAGAGGGGAAGGATGTTACAACCCCAATTTTTGGGTTCAAGTGATGGGAAATATAATTTCTCATATTAAAGATGTTTGAAAAAAATAATCATATATTTGGTTGAGAATAATTGGATTTCGTTAAAATAGCCTTGTTGTATGATTTGTGGGCTTTATTGGCTATTGGGCCCAATAAAAAGAAAATAACAAAGGGAATTCAATTAGTAAATAGATAATTGAATTTTAAGAAAAGAAATATGTGGAAACCGCTAGAAGGCAAATCCAAAGAGGATTTCGTGCCTCTTGGGTTCCTTGGGTACCAAGGAGTCCAAGGTTGCAAAAAGAAAGCAATAGAAAAAGAAAATATTAATTAAGTATTTCTTTATGAAGAAAGAAATTGGGAAATAATGATATAATGTGGAAAATGAATGAAAAGAGACATAAATGAGATTTCTTGGTGAAATTTCGTATCCATGAGGTTTCTGATATTAAAAGGAATGCTAATGAAGAAAATAAAAGAGAAATAAAAAGAAATCCTCAAAAAGGAATATTTAAATGAGAAATAAACATGATAATGCAATAGAATGCATATAGGTGCATTAAGAAAGATAATGAGTATTCCAATAAAATGAATTTCGAAATAATAGAGTGCCTTGGGATCCAAGGAGTCCCAATAAAGAGGAAAGAAAGAGGAAATACTAAAAAGGCAAAATAAGAGGATAATATAATGCATTATTAAGGGATTATGAAGTATTGTTAAGAAGAAAGTAATATCTATTAAAGGAAATAGAAATTTTGTGGCTAGTAGATTGAAAGCTATGAATAAAGACAATAATGAGACGGATTTTCGAATTCCTAATATCCAAGCAATAGGAGACAGAGAGAGAAAGAAGAATCGCTTCTCTTTGAAGGAAAAAGAGTTCTATTAGAAGAAGGACTTCTTTTCCTAATGGAAAGTCCTCACAGGGCTTCGTTGGCTTCAGATATAAAAGGGGTGAGACTTGGGGGTGAATCCAGAGAGATCTCATGTCTCCCACCCTCTTCATTATCTTCTTCATTCTTCCTTACGTTCTAAACCCTAATCAAGAAAGAATAGTACAATCAAAGCACACAAGGATCCAGGGAGGGTTCGTGATGGTATCTTCAGACCCCATATTGCTGAAGTGAAAGTGAGCCTTCGTCCCCAGGCCCTGGACGAAGTGCAGTAGCATTCGCTCGACCTGCAGGGCAGCCGCAAGTCGCCGGCCTGTGGGGTGTGAAGACAGCCCTGTTGGCTGACATCGCGCGGAGCCCCAGGTGCGAGGGGGTCCGACGGAGGTCCGGGGCCCTTTTCCAGAGACCAACGAGGTCTAGGAGAGGAAGGAGAAGGCCGCAGCCGCAGCTAGGGTTGCTGCAGTGCAAACAGCAGCCGGATCGTAAGGAAGAAGAAGGGCACAGGTGCGTTTGATGGTTTTGCCCTTCGGGGTACAAAGCAACGACCAACTTAAGCCAGGGCAAGAACGACAATTCGTTATATTCCAAAAACGCGTGGGCTTTGCATGGAAGGCGCCTACGTGGCACTTCCTTATTGGCCAAGTAAGTGCTTTTCTTACAAAATTCATATCTAGCAAACTGTAACTCGGATTTAGACGAATCTTATATGAAAATTAATCCTCAGAACGAGAGGAATCCATTAAAAATATTATCAAATATTGATTCCGTTTCTAATTGTAAAAGTACTGTAAGATGATGAAAAGTGCATTAAAGTTGAGTTAAAAACCCTATTTATAATTAAAGGTTGAATCTAAGATGTTTAATGGGTTAATTGAAGTAGTAATAACCTGTTGAATGATAATGCTAGATTCGAACCTGATCTAAAGGTAGAATTGCATGATTTAGGGTTATACCTCATATGAGAATGATTAAATAATTTAGAAACCCTAATTTAAGGTAAAAGAAGATAAGATCATATTTAGATCAAAAAATGTGAAAATATGACTGTTAAATGATAGTTCTAAGTTTTTGGTATATGAAAGTCCTTAATTCTGGATAAATACCCTAAAAGTAGTAATTAGGGTCTTTTCATGAATAAAATATGGAATTCATGGAAGAATGAGTTCATATGTTAATTAGACCCTAATGAGCTTTGAATTAATGATAGATGCACATAATGATCTTGTCATGAATTAAAAGGGATAAAAATAGTATCTTTAATGTAAAAGAAGTTTAATGAAATTAATTAATGATTAAGGTGCTTTGAAATATGGAAATAGGGTTATATGTTGTTGAGATAACCTTAGTATTGAAGAATAGATAAGATAACTAGGGTTTTTGAATAATCGCATAAAATTAGGGTTTAATGCTGTGAAAGATAAAAGGAAACCCTAATTGCATAATGAAACCCTAAGATAGACACAAAACCCGAGAAAGTTAATTCAAGTCAATAAAGTAGATTCTTGATAAAGTGTGTAATAAATAGAGTACATATTTATTTTAGGAACTATGTGATGATTGAATTACTTGCTTGGATCTGTTGATTGACTTGATTGTATACACATGAAGTAAATGTTGAATAATCTGCACGACTCGTCAAATGAGGTATGTGGTTACGCTTATGACTACCCGAGTTAGTTTTCTGATGGATTCCCGGATGTTTAATCGCATTGAATGCAACTAAACTGTTGGATGTTTATTTATTTTATGCAACTATAAAGTGACTATGATTATCACTATAAATGAGTGTATATAACTGGCTAGATCCGGGTCCACCTCTGTCACTTTGAAAAGGCTAAAAAGGGGTAATCCTAGAGCAAGGTCTAGGTTACCGAGAGTCAGAAATTGGGCTACCTATGTGTAGTGCCATGCGACTCATTAGCCTGCCATGAGTTAAGGAGTGGGCTACCTACGAGTAGTGCCATGTGACTCAACCCTAGAAACTGGTTCACCTATAGGTGGGACCATGAGGGGTTTAATGGGGATCTGCCATAAGGAAGGTAGGATCCAGGTCCACTGCAGGGATAGTACAGAGGATAGGGTACTCGTGGATCGCGGATGTTATATTTAAAACGTAATCTTGATTTATTAATGATTAATTGAATGATTACATGGTTATCATAGTTGCAAGATTATTGTTTCCCCCACATACCAGCTTCGGCTGACCGACATTTTGTTTGTCGGCGTTTTAGGTACAAGCTAAAAGGACAAACAGTAAATCGTCACATCATGAAATACATGAAGAAAAATACAAGGATGATTAGTTAGAGTAGAATCATTAAGTGGATAGAAGTTAGAAATCCAAAATTTTAAAAAGGTATGCAAAGTTTATTTTCTTACAACTTTTCTGTTTAGTATGTTAAAATTTGATAATTATTCTTGGTTAATTGCCGAACCTTTGATCCGGAAGTCATGGGTACGACTTCGACCTCTCGGTCTCCCTTAACTGGGGGTTATCGGGAGGTGGGGTCGTAACAAATGTCATAACTACAATTGGAACCATTCAACCATTATGACTATTTGTGTTTTCTTAGACTATCTTATTTGAACATTATATATGTTTTTATGATAACAAAACCATAAATCTTGAATTTCTTGATTCCATGATCCTCCATGTACACTCTTACTGACCCTTTCCTACAGGTGATGTAACCTCCATGCTATAATAGAAGGCTCTTCCTAAGGCCTTCACTTTATAATATGAGGGTAATGATTTGTTTAACAACATATTTCTCTCCTTTGATTCCCTACTGGAGGTTTCTTAAGAAGAGGATGCTTGTTCCCAACTATTCTATATCTTAAGTGATCAAATATTTATCTAAATCTAGGTGGAGCAAGTGAGTGGCATGCTTATTACAATGATGCTAGTAGGATGATAATCTTTTTACTATTGCAACACTAAATTTTTTACTATGAATTATTTGTGGGGTTCCACCCCCTTTGTTTTGATGATAAACATTCTTTCTCTCTGTCTCTCTCTTCTTTAGGGGACTAATATCACCCTCATTTTGTTTATGGTTAACTACATCAACTACCTTTGGCCACCCCCTTTGGTATTTGTAAGGTTACTCATATCCTCACTTCTACATGATTTTGTACACAATTTTAATGTATATGATAATTGTTTCTCTATTTTATAGAAGAATTGGTATGGAACTACCCTAAAGCTGAATGCTTTTAACTATATGCATATACACTAGGATTGATTTTTCATAACCTTTTTCAACTGAATGGATATAGAATATAATTTCAGTAATTTGAGTTATGATAGATCATTGATAAAAAAACCAATAGTCAAAGATCTTACATGGGTATTAAAGCATGTAAGGACAAAGGCGAGGTGGCTCCATCCCACCCATTACATGAACATTCTATAGATTTAGCTTAGTGACTTAGAGCTTCATAATACCTTCAATATACTATAACTTCTTATTATCCTTGTTTTGGCTTAATCGAAACTTCATGCTCCATTTTCTCACTTTCTTGTCTCAATGATTGCCACAAAGATTTGATGTAGTAGAATGTTCTGTAGGCCTTCTACCTCCATTATAGATCTGTTTCCTTATCCTTATTTCCACTACATCCATAAGGCACATAACATATCTAATGTTTCTAGCGGTTCTTCATGAAATCTTCACAACTTAAGGAACTCATATGAGAAGTACTATGGGGGTAGGGAGTATGGAATTGCATGGTGACTACTTTCTTGAGAAAGTTTAGGTAATACACAAATATATTTAGCTACAACTTTTATTATTACATTAATATGATATGTAATTAATACCAATTTTATTTATATTGTAATATTAAAAGTGTACCTAATATTGCTTAGATAAATACAAATTTTCTACACTCAAATTCTACCGCCATGTACCATCCCCTATTTTGCCTTTCTTCCTCCTATTTATTCCACCACACTCCCCATACAACCATGATTTGTCTTCTTCATCCCCAAACACACATCTCCTCCCATTCACCCCTACATGATTATCCTATTATCACTCCATTTGCTAAAATCATATACTGTGTGGATTGATGCGACACCCAAAGGGCCCTATAGATGTACCAACAAGTTTCATTATTGTCTTCATCAACAACTAGTTTTCTCCCCTTGCAAACCTTTCAATTATACCTTCCCTCAAGAAGGGAATTCTTAGTAATGCTGTTCCTATTCTACCTCTCCCAATCATCTGTCACTTTTCTTTTAAAAACTCAAACTATTCTCATTAGATTAGAAGGTCCAACACAATAAGGTTTACAATGTGTCAAGGGACTACCCCTTCAATAGTGGGACTCATCCACTTGCTCTGAAGAGTAGCCCCAACAAGTTCATGAGCAACTTTATTACAATCCTTACTGACATGTGAAAAAGAAATAGAAGGAAAAGCTCTACTAGTATGTAAAATATCAAAGTTTGAAGCCTCAAGTAGTTTCGACGTCCATCCAATATCTCCAGTTCCTTGATCAAAATAAGGGAGTCAAACAAAAAAGACACTTTTAAGACACCATATATCACACAAATGAGCTCCTAAGAGAAGAGATTCCGCCTCTGCCAGAGTTGCATCAAACACATGTTCCTACCTTTACAAAGTAGCTACTACCACTCTGCCAGACTTGTCTCTCGCTACCATCCCCAAAAGAACAAACCATCCCTTCCCATAGTTGCATCAAAATTTACCTAAATTTCCTCATTGCCTAATGATCTCCACCCCTTCTGTGCTGACACTTTAGGAAAGGAGGAAGGTATGTTGTTTCTAAAACCCTGATAGTCAGTAATAAAACCATGACTTCCCTAAATAGAAAAGTGTAGTTCCTTCTTTTCCTCATTAAAACCATGTTGTTCCTAAATGACCATATTCCCCACAACAAGGAAAAAGCATTCATTTGATCATCTACACATAGACCACTCAGAAAGGAGAATAGTATCCTCTCTACATGTGACCATGAAACATTCCTCCTCTAATCCTGTAGATGAGCTCATTTCCCAAGCTTCTTTTGACTGGGGGCACGTGAAGAAAATGTGAATGTAGTCTCTTTTCTAAGTGTCAGACCGGGAAAATACCATCAACATTGCAATGTATATCTAATAGAAAATCCAAAGTATCAAGACCACCCATGCAAAATCTCCATTGAAAGTGTGCCAATTTTGGTGGCCATCTTGACTTCCAGATCAGCTCCAAATAATATCATGTGCGGAATTTCTGCTAGACACAAAATCTTCATAGCCTAAAATGCTCAGCCAATAATGAAACTTTGAGGTACATTGTCCTTCATAATACAACTACCAGAAAAGCTACTCTCTTGGTAATATGTGGCTCATAGGTGTGCTATATATATCTCTACATATGTCCATAGAAAAAAGTTATTCAAGTTTCCTCATATCCAAAACTTCTTCCTATTCATCCAAAAATTCACCTACATGTATGGGTTTTCATCTCTTTCTTCCCCTTCAAACTCCTCTAAGGTTCCATGCTGTCCTCTGAACCACTTGTCTTTCCAAAATGTTAATACAGTTTCCATTCCCTACTCTCCATCTCAAACCTTCAAGAAGCCCAACTTTTTCTCTCCACATACTTCTCCATGTGTAACTCGGGTTATATCCTCTCTTAGCATCCAAGATGAAGTGTGTGGAAAATATATAGCCTTGAGAATTCTAGTAGCTAAGGACTGGTCCTTTGTGAGAAGTCTTCATAACTACTCAAAAGAGCTTGATTAAATGATAACATCTCCCTAAATCCTACCTCCAATTCTCTTAGGCTTACATATATTCACCAAACACATCCAAGAGATATTCCTCTATCCCTTTTTCTCCCCACCAAAATCTAGCGAGGCAACTATGTATTTCCTCAAGAAACCCCACCAATAATTGAAAGATACTCATGACATTTGTGAGAATTTCATGTGCAATAGCTTTGATCAACACCTCCTTGCCTGACTTATAGAGAAATTTTTCCTTCCATCCCTGTAATTTATTTCATATCCTTTCCTTAATAAAGTTGAAGACCCAATTCTTACAACTACCAATAGATGTAGGAAGCCCCATATATTTAGCATGTCTATCCACTTATGTAACATTTAGAAGATACCTTAATTCTTATCTTTTCTCATAACACACCTCTTTACTAAAAGCCACCTCAGTCTTAGATACATTTTTTTGACTCGATGCTCATTCACATTAGTTAATAATCTACACTCAACCCTAGAAAAAAGGATGCTGTCATCTAAAAAGAAAAGTAAGATATACGCGGTGTGTTCTTGGTGACCTAGATGCCATGAATGAGATTTTGATCAACTAAAAGACTTATACGATAATAAAAACTTCAACACATAAAATAAAAAGATAAGGAGAGAGAGGGTCACCATGTCGATCCCTCAGGTTGTATTTACCTTCGTAGGCTGGGTTCCATAAATGACAAACATATGACTGAAATATGAGATGCACTCTTCCACTTTCTTTCTCCACCTAACTCCAAAACCCATCTTATCTAGAACATGTACAATCTAGGGAGCTCTGTTCAACACCGTCATAAGCTTTGGACATATAAAGCTTCAGAGCCAAACTCCTTTGATTTTGCATCACCTTTCATCTTGAACAAACTTCATTCACAACTAGAGCATTGTCTGTGATCAATCTCCTAGGTATAAAAGAACTTTGGTTCTCAGAGATGATATTATCCATGAATGGATTCAATTAGTTTGCTAGAACTTTAGATCTATTTTATAATTCACATTACATAGAGAATTGGGATGGCACTCAAGCAAAATTTTAGGTTTCCCCACTTTAGGAATTGGTACTACAACATAGAATTAAATTCAAAAATGTCTTTTGTGACACACTACCACACAAAAGTGAGATCACTCAAAAACAAATCACGATCGATCAATAATTAGCCACATCACTAAAAAGAGGTAAAATTATAACCAAATTAAACATCTCATACATGTTCAAGAATATTTACATATATGTCCAACACCTTGCATAATAATTTACTAGCCTTAGGTAACTTTTCATCTACCTAGTGACACAACCACAACCTGTATACAAAAGAATATCCACATCTATATATATCAACTACAAACATTGGTATAATTCCAAAAATTGATTCGATACATTTCTTTTACAAAACTTCTCCCCCAGGGCCTGAAAGTACAAGGATGACTCTAGGACTATCTTTACAGCTGGCCAACCTTTTTTGCTTCTGATGTGCAAGTTGCTCCTTCTTGTTACCATGGGTCTGAAAATGCTGCTGCTGATCATATAAAATGATATTTTGACCCACAAGATGAGACCCATGTCCCAATGAGAGATATAACTCTCCACAACATTTTCATCTTACATCAAGTTTTGCAATTAAGCATGCAAATAGATACTATTACAAGGTTAAAAGGATTTAGCATAATTGCAAGGAATAGAAAAAGCTATTACCATTTAAACAATTGATTTGTCTTATAGCAATATATGTCAATTAGACATTATAAGAAACAAGGAAAGAGTTATCATCCAATGTGAGTTTTCGTATAACTTTAACAGATATGCTACATGGCTGTATTACATATTTTATTAGGCCCTGGGATGTTCCAGGCATACCACTCAACTTCCAACTGACCACTTTAAAGTGTTGGTACAAGATCTAGGAGAGCTAGAATCCTAAGATCTCTTCCCCTCGGTCAGTACGATTCTGCCACAATTACATGTTAGTCAAGTTGTAATCAACATAGTCCACCATGGGTATACAAGCTACAACACTAGAAACCAAGGTATACAAATCCTATTGTCCAAGGTACAACTAAACTATCCTCAATCATAAATCATATACAAATTCATTCATTTGAGATACAGTGTCAAGCATTCTCCATAACCTTGAAATAAGGATCACAAGGATATACCTTCCCTTCCCCCACATATATTCAACAATATATGACACTGGGTTTCCTTTATGGAATACTCATTTTGCTAACCAACAAGTTCTGGAACTAGAATAGCTCTACAACACAAGGCAGTACATGATTAGGGTTTGACTTTATTAGTTATTTCCCATTAAATGAGTTTAGGCTACATCAATCAAGTTACACATAAACCTTAAGAATTTTTCCAAAAGTATAGATATATAGCAACTTCAGAAGATATAAAATGTATGAACATAATAATTATCACAACATCATTGGTTACCGACCCATCACCAAATCAAGAAGAGGATTATACCTCCACTTGGGCATAACATAGCCCACTGGCCATTTAAGACAATCAACATAAATTCTCCTATAAGCACATCATTATCATCTGAGCCTTGTATAAGATTTATCATATCACAATGATCTTATCATTTCAAGCTTAGAAGAGTCTATAGTTAAACATAGGAGTCATACATTATCAAGAGTAAAATTAGAGAATTACCCTAACATTATGGATATAGCATTCATTATCTCAATCATCAATTAGGGTAATAAACTATAGTTGGTAATCCATTTACAATAAATTGTAAAAGGTGTATGTTAGATTAGTATTACCTAATAAAAACCTATAGCTGACCCATTGATTCATTTGTTATACATAGGAAACCCATCAAATCATTGAGTTACTTAGTGAGATCCACATGTCCTTAACTTCAACATAACCATTGGATAATGGTTCACAACCCATCGAATGATGTGCATCATACTCAACCATGAGATCATGTTCCTCAGACACAATCTATAGAGTCTTGAAATTCAGTTGAAGCCATCAAATTTAAGGCAGACATAACCGTTGAATGATACATATAGGACCATCATATCTTTAGGTCTAGTAAGGCCATCAGATCTAGACCTAAGGATTCTATCAATTCTTTCATGGTCTTAGTGAAGACATTAGTTTAAAAACTAAGTTAACCCATTATTTCTTTAGTGTACATGGATGTATCATCAGATCTTGCATCAATGGAAAGATCGTCAAATCTTTGTCATACTTAATCAAATAAAGCCATCAGATTCTTTTGAGACTTAGTCAAAGATCAGTTCATGCAACTAACATGCCCATCTAGAGATACATACCTATAGTAGGATAATTGGATTATTTGAGTACTTAGTCAGATCCATACCCATCAGATTCTTAATAGTCAAGACCATCAAATTATTGTAATGGATTAACCAAAAATCTGTTGTGTATAGTGTACCCGCCAGTTTATAAAAGGGTACACATTAGATCATCAATTATTTACTTAACCCTAGATTCCTCAAAGTGAAATCATCAGTTCATTACTTAAGTAAGGTCAATAGTATTCACACTAAGTAGAGACATCATTTTCTTATCCTAAACTAGGCCCATCAAATTAGGTGATAGGAATCTCTATAGTTTCTTTACACAGTGAAATCAACAAGACACATACTAGATAAACCATCAGTTCCTTCACTAGAATAGAAATCAGATCTATTTCTTTTAAACAATACCATCGTTGTGGCACCCCGTCATGCCCACAAGGCGAGATTACTCAAAACCAAAAGCAAAAACAACACTAAGAAAATAGATCACCAAAAAACACAAAAAAAATAAAACCAATCTCATTAAAGCACCATAAGACAAAACTTATTACATATGAGTCCACAAGGTCTGCCACATGATACACATATCATGTCATGTGGTGCTTACATCACTATAGATCAACATTATTGGCATCAACCTATTACACAAGATACTGGTTCCACATATATACAAGCCAAAAACCTCGTATCGATTATATAACTGCAAAACATCAAAAACACCCCAAGGAATTGAGTGTACAGGGACGACTCTAGGACTCTAACACTAAAAGACTAGCAACATATACAACCTTATCTACTATTTATCTTGTTGCTGCTCTTCCCTAACTGCATGACCGATACGACTTCATGCACAGTCACCTAAAAGATGTGGAAACCCATGTGGTGAGACCAAATGTCCCAACAAGAGATATAACTCTCCCCCAACTCTATTAAAGCACAAATATACTAAGAAGGTACAACATCATACTAAGTAGTTAATTAATACAAGCTAGCAAGTTGAGCAGATTCAGCTAAATGATATGTATTCAATAGATAAAGCTATTTAAACAAGACTAGGCAACTACTACTGAATAGTAGATCAAGTTATGTTCTAAAAAGGAATATGAATAACATGTATAACAGTTTACTTCTCTTACCATTTAATAATTCAAGAAATTAGTACAAGGATAAGGCAAAGGCTTCAACCAGTGTGAGATGTATGTCACTCTAAGCACATATACTACATGGCTATATTACATCTTTCATTATGCACTGAGGATTTGAGTCATACCACCCAAATCAAACCGCCCCCTGTAAAGAGCAACTGACGGTACCATATAGGGTCCATGGAAGAGCCTGAATCCATGACCTCTTCAACACCTCTTAGTCAGCACAAGAGAACACCACAGAGCCATACCATTCAACTACAGGAGAGTGACATATGGTCACAAAAGGATCGACTCACACATGGCCGTCCATATAAAACACCTAGCCCACCTTGGTATAGGTAACGATGCTAGAAGAATAGCCTCATGCCTGGCTATTTTTAAAAGAAGGACTGGCTCCCTCATGGCCATCCATATCACAAGGATATCAACTAACACATGGCCATCTCACACATCCTGTAATTGTGGACGCTAGGAGATACTCGAATTGCACCCCCGCATATTCAAACATATGCACTCTGAGTTAAACTTGTTTCGCCAATCCAGTAAATAAAGATGACACTGGAATTGGATCTATGGATCAAGGAAAAATACATGATTAGGTTTCACTTGATTATTTAGCTAATTAGGTGACTTTTATCATCAATCAAGTTACAACATATAAAGCTAAAACAAACTCTACAAGAAATAGGGTGCATTACAACTTTAGAAAATATAAAGCATACAAGGTGTGAACTTGTCACACAACCACCACATGATACTCATTGGTCTACCATTCACAAGGAGGTTACCAAAGTCACATACCAACATGGGATATCAATCCGTTAATCACATCACATGAGGATATCACCTCTCAATAGGCATCCTGCCATCATTAGGTCATAGGACCCATAATGTTAAGCCCTGAATATTTAATGCTACATTATGCCACATGGATGTGCATAAGCATGCCATGTATCACATAATCATCACAATAGCATACACAAGCCATGGCATACATATCTCCTACAAGGTTTGGGCTTATAAACAAGAGAGAGAAATTATCATACCATAATGACCATTCCAAGATAGAGAAACAAACATGTCACATTCTCATTTAGGGTTAGGGCTCCACACTATAGTTGATTAGGTTTTAAAGCTAGATATCAACACCAAACCCTAAGAGTACCACCTCCCACTATCTTGGAGAATCTTAGTGTCGAGGAACATGATTAGGAATGATTAAACATTATCCAATCACCACTTGACATGGCTTATACATTACTCATGGAAGTATATCAACTATGTAATCAAGCATGCCTCTCAACCACCCAACATATATATGCCACAGACACTCATGCAACCAGGTCACGACCACCCCAAGAAGCACTTGTTGCGACCCCAATAAGAAGTCTGTTGCAACCACCATCCCTATGCATGTCGCGATCGTGAAAAGGACATGGGTCGTCTTCAACACAAGAGCAAGCATTCATCTAAAACAGAAGCAAGGTCCTACCAATTCAAGGTAGGAGAGAACAACACACAACTAGGGAATCCCAAAAAAAACAACTCATGGGTCGCGACCAACCAAGATGTCGCGATCGCGACACCCAAAGAGAAGATCCATCTTGACTCCAAAGCCTAAACCTTGCGTTACGACTGTGACCAAAACTAGGGAAAACATGGTGTTACGACCGTGACCAAAACTAGGATATATGCGACGTTATGACCACAACCAAAACCAGGGCAAATGTTGTGTTATGACTGCGACCCAAAACCTCAAGCCAAAGAGATGTCGTGACTCAAGATAAAACAAGGTATGGTAACCCCTAAGGGTCAAGCCATCACCAAGACCAAGAACCACGATCAAACTAAGGTCAAAATAGAGATAAACACATGACTAAAACATGTGATACAACAAGGGAAACTCATCATCATAAGAGAGGAAAAACCTCATGCAAAACGGAAATCAAACCCTAAAACAAACTTCATAAAACCACCATAAAAAGGAACCTCAACAAGGGAGAGAAACCAAGATCATCACCACCAAAACTGAACCAAAACTTTGTAGATCAATAAAACACTCAATCATTATGTATGAAACTCAACCAAGGTCAAGAAAATAAGGAAAAACATCATGTACCACTAACACCAAAAAATTGGTACCAAGGGAATAAGGGTTTTAGATTACATCCAGATCAAGCATGATCTCAACATCATTCAAGTTATAAGGTCTATCACCACCCATTAGCATGTTAAAGAATCATTTAGAGAGAGAAAATAGTAACATGCAAGCATAAAGAGTGCAATAATAGAGGAGGTTAAGAGTTATGTAACCCTCCTTAAAGAAGATCAACTCCAAGGAAAGCAAGCTCTAAGGACACGATCACCAAGGACGATCAAGCTCCATCAAAAGCTCCACTTTCAGCCACAAGGTCACCTCAAGAAAGAGGAAACACTTAGGTCAAAGGATAGCTCAAGAAAGAGGAAACACCAAGGTCCAATGATATCTCAAGAAAGAGGGAAAGAAGTTCAAGGCCAAAGAAAAAGAAAGAAGGGGGAAAAGAGAAAAGAAACTACCTCTCACTTGGGTGTCACCTTGTCAAAACATGGCCTATTACCCTTTTGATGAGGAGATTAATCTCAAGAACGACCACCATGTCAAAACATGGTCTAGGGTTAAGAAAAAGGAAGAAGATGGGGTAGAAGATCCAAAGAAAACATTGAAAAGTAAGATAAACACTCACTAAGGTTGAAGATGACCAAGGATCACCACAAACACCACATGCAAGGGTGGAACCACCTCCAAAGCACCAAAAGTAGACCCTTATTGCTCCACCAAGCTCCAAGATTCGTCCCAGCAAGGAAGAAGAAAGCGGATGGCCAAAAAAGATCACTTGCATGGAGAGAAGAGGGTTTATATAGAAAAAGAGGAGAGAGGTAGGGCAAGGGATGTGGTGTCAATGAAAGAAGGCCCCAAAAGGATACTTTCCACTCAAGAAACTAACATGCCTCCACATAAAGCCCAAAGACAAGAGATTGTGATACACTCTAGGTTGGATCTCGACCACCTAGTCCACCCAACACTTATGTCGCGATCGTGAAACACCAAGGAAACCATCCCTGGTCGTGACACACCACCAAGGACCACTAGGTCGCGACACAAGGTCACCACAAACCCTAGGTCGAGACACTCTACACAAGAGCACTCATCTTGACCCAAAGCAACCAAGACCATCTCAGTCATGAAGACCATACCTAGGGGAGGTGTCTCAAATGTGACACCCTCCAACCAGGCCCTAGGTCATGACCTAGGTCGAAACAAACCAACAAGGGTCACATGGTCAAGGCACACCAAACCCTAATCACCACTAAGGGTGATACCACTCTACTAAGGCTCCACCAAGGTGCATCAAAGAACCACAAACTTCATAATGAAGACAAAAGAGAGAAGGAACACTATAGAGGTGGAAAATTACAAGAATACCCCTTCAAATGGGTAAGTTGCAATTTGCACCAAAATAAGCACACAAAGCACAAGCAACTTCCAAACAAGCTCAAAATGGAGACTTAAGCTCTCCACATGACCTAAGATCACATCAAAGGGTTAGAGAAAGATTCTATGCATACATAAAGCTAAAACAAACATGGTCAAACATGGTTAACCCAAAATACAAGTCAGGGGTCTTATAAGCCATAAACCCCTAACAAGGATTTTCCCCCAAAATCAGAAGCAAAAAGAGAGAGACACACTGTATGGATAGGTTAGTTATCCCTCCCCTCTCTACCAATGTCTATTTGTAAAGGGTCAATATGTTACCCTCATCATGGTATATAGGGCTACCCACTCAGAATCACATCTTAGCCCACGATCCACGAGCACCACACCATCGTGGTCACTGCCTGCAGTCAAGGCAGTAACTACAAGGTAGGAGAAGGTTTATCCACCACCATATTAAATCCTAGGGCCAGAAAGGACTCTTGATTTGCTCGATCCATGGCTCTCCCCCTCTATAGGGTGCATGACATTTCTATATCAAAATATAAGATATAATTAACAAATACATTGGTCCAATTTACATAATGCATCAATTAATGAAGCAATTTCAAACTTCCTTGACTTTTTTTTCAAATTGTATAAACATCATAAAATTTTTACCATAGTTTTCCAACCCATTGATGCACCTTCTACTCAAAATTAGTTCCAATAATACATCAAATGATTGGTAAATTGATTCCTTCTGAAAGGTACATATGCCTAGGAACATGAATGTAGTGTCAACCATTTGATCTTCATTTTTTTTTCCAAAAACATCTGGACCTCTTAATATAACTCATCAACATGAAGTACTTATTTAAATGTTCCAAAAGCTCAATCCATCACATCCTACACACCTTAAAAGAAAAAATGTGTCCTCAAAATTAAACCAAAATTCAGTCTGTCATAGTTGACCTGTGACTTATTCCCAGTAGACAGAGACTACTCCTAGGAGTGTTTGGAGTGACTTTCATTGGCTCCTTTAGTGGTAGTAATATGTGATCATTTAGGAGGATCAGAACAAACTTTTATTTTGTGAAATCTATATATTTTGAAAACAAAATTGTGTTGGCATGAGGTGTCAATGTCTGTAAGGGGTTTATCTTGAAGCCAATTATTTTTTTTCATGACAAATACCATTGGTTTTCAGCATTTCCTCCATGATGTTATAAATGGTGCTTTAGATAACTTTGAGATGATTGATACATGGAGCCCTTGATGAATTTGGTGACCAAGAACAATCTAGATATCCTTATTATGTGTTGCATCCAAGATGGTTATAAACTTGGGCGCCTTTAGGAAGAAAAAGTCTCATTACGGTCACCTCCCCTTCATTTTCTTCTCTTAGCCAAGTCATAATGTTGAAACCTCAAGCATTATTAAGCTTTCCCCATTTCCAAATTCTACTAGAAGATTATTCCCTTATTCAAACGTTCATAGCCCATTCTTCTTCAAGAGGGGTCTTCTTTATAGGGGAAGAGTTGGATTAGGTCTCTGTTGAAACTTGATGTCACACTAGTGGGTAAAATCATTCCATGTATAGGTCTATAAGTGACAATTCCCTACCCATTTGGGTTAAGGTGATAGGTTTCAGAGACAACCTGATGGGATATAATCCCATCATGCCCTAGTGTAGCGATCCATCATGAGTGTGTGTCTGCCTAGTAAAGGGATACTTTGTGATTTTGTGGGATACATCAACTTGTCTAGGATATTTTAATTAAAACTTTGAATGGACAATGATGCTTAGGACCTTAGTTTGAGAGATCATGATTCTATGGGAATGAAAAATGTTTTCCTAGTGAAGGTTTCCCACCTCTTCATTCCTAGGTTAGACTATACTAAAGTTGGTTTCACCTCTTTTCGAGAGATGAGACGTGGATGGCCATAGGAGACCTCAATTTCTATCACATTACTCTTTAATTTCCCTTTCCAGATTAACCCTGACAAATGCTATAGTTTGATTTATGTGGGTTTCATATAAACCTAGATGTCAACAAAACCCAAATTTTTAAGGTTGAATCTAACTTGCCTTGGGGGACTCGTAGTTTCATCCACCTCCCATGATTATTGTAATGGTGATCATAGGGATTCCCCTTCCCTTTGTCATAGTCATGAACACTATTGCCTTACTAAATTGGCCTACTTTAAGGAGTTACTTTTAGGTGGGAAAACCATTAGGGCCTCTAGATAAGGAGTTTTCTCCTTCTTTCCTAGGCATGGGTTCTACTTTGACCTTTCTACTTTAGGGTTCATGGGGGTAGGTACAGGTATTCAAGTATATTTTATTCATTTAAAGAGACATGGATTTATGGTCCCCTTACATAGATACTTTCCAGAAGCTTGCTTGTTAACAATAGCAGTGCTTCATGAGTCTAATGTGATGAAGATGAATATCTCCATTCATGTCCTTCAAAAGCAGGCCTCCCTAGTCATAGATGTCATGCATGATGTAGAGCCCTTTCCAAAGGGTTGAACTTGACCTTGGAGTCAACATTCTAGATGATGTGTAGTACTAGGTCTCCCTTCTGATAGTTGCAGGGACATACCTTCTTGTTGAATGCTCAAGATGTCCTTCATTGATAACATGTGCATGATGTAGAGATCTTGTTTATTGTTCTTCAAGTTTGCGAGGTAGTAGATTCGATCTGAAGCCCCTATGCCCTAGGAATATCTGCTTCTTGTAGTATGCAAAGCAAAGGAATCTAGCCTCAACTAAAAAGACTACCTCCATCCCACCGACCAGTGAATATGGTATAGCTCCTGTGGAAGTTCTAACAGAAGTATGATAAGCCCAGAGGGACAATGGAAGGTGTTCATGCCAATTGGCATGGGAGCTGATTGACTTATTTAGAATCTTTATCAAGTTCTTATTGCAACTTCTATGACTCTATTCATATAGGGAATGTACAGTGCTGTCTAGTGGCGTTTGATCCCTAAAGAGCTCAAATGCTCTTTGAAGGTTTAGAAATGAAGTTTGTATTGTTGTCAGATATAATCTCATGGGGTATCTTGTATTGTCTTATGATGTTGTTCTTAAGGAACTTGGTTACTTGTTTAGCTGAAAAGTTGGTGATAAATATGGATTCGAATCACTTTGTAAAGTAATCAACCATGACCAGGATGATTCAATTCTCATTTGATGTTTTAGGAATGATTATTGTGATCATATTGATTCCCCAAACAGAGAATGGCCAAGGCATGGCCATGTCGTATAGCTAATTAACAGGTACATGGATGTAGTCACCATGGATGTAATAGACTCAACATTTGCTGACATACTGGAAACAGTCTGTTTCCATGGTGTTTAGATAATACTCTAAAGTTGGACTTCTTTGATAACATGACCCTACTCATAAGTGTACTGCACAATCCTTCATGAACTTATTTCATGAGGGTTTCTACTTCTATAACTTTGATGCATCAAAGGAGAGTCTGTCTATAAGATGTACAATTTAGGTGTCCTACCCTGAGGATGTAGTGCATGACTCGTCACTTGAGCATTTGCTACTATCTTCAGTAGAGACCTTCAGAGGTGGCTTGACTTTCCAGATAGGCTTTAATATCATGAAACCAATCCATATATATATTGAAGTTGTTGTCTATGATCATACAATAGGAAGGCTAAGAGATAGTCTGTTCTTAAAAAGAGAAGGTATGGTCCTCTTAGAAGTAGATCCATGAGGTGAAGTTATCCATCCCATCGTTCAATGCATTGTACTCTTATGAGACCGAATGATACATTTTCTAAATCTCGATCTAGAGAGAACATATATTCTTGATATGGAACTAGGTTTTAATGGTGAGTCTTATAGTTGTTTTGGACTGGAGATATCACAAGGAGAGAATTCTCATAGACCTGGAGGTGATGTGCCCCTTGGTATCTGGACAGATGAAGTCCCAGGATGTGGGCTTCATACTCTACCACATTGTTGGTGGCATTGAACTCCTACCTTCTTGCTACTAGAAGTTGTCCCCCTTATAGGTTTTTAAGGATCACTCCTATATTGACTCCTTTGCAATTGATTGTACCATTAAAATGATCGACGATCGTCTAAACATCAAGATTTGAAAGAATGGCCAAGTTAGGTAAGGTGATCATACCTATGTCTTTATCTAAAATTCATACTCCATGTGTTTCTACCCTCGAGAGTGGGAGATATGCTAACTGATTGTCTAGAGCTTATGCTTTGACCACCTTCATTTGTCATTATGTGATATTGAGTTCTAAAAATATTACACGCAATTGCTGCATCATCCCATTAGTGTACGATGATCACTCAAACAGCAGAGAAGGTCATGCTTTGTAATTAGTTGTTGAGGACATTTCATCAAACAGTGGCACAACTTCCTTGTTGCATGTATCAAGGCCATACAATGCTTCTCAAATGTGGTGCCGTGATCCTTAGTATCATTGAACTTCTTGGATTGGAAGCAAATAGTGTGATCACCATGGGTCATGCATTGACTCAAGACTCCTTCTGTTGATGTTTTATAGACTGATAATACAAGGGTGAGAGGGTATCATGGCACTTACAACTATAGAACCAGTGGATTGGGAGGGTAGTCCTTATGCTTTTGGAGAACCTCCTCACATTGTTCTTTCCATCATGAGTTGGAACTATTCTTGAGTAACTTAAAAATAGGCTCACATATAGGTGTGAGTTTAGAGATGAAGAAAATGATTAATGGGAGGTGACTAAGTAGGCCTCAGATCTCCTTTTTAGTTCTAGGGGATGGAGTTCCTCTTATAGCTTGAACCTTCTTGGGGTTGACATTGATTCCTCTCTGGATGAAAATGTACCTGAGTAGGTTAAACCCAAAGGTGCAATTTGTCAAACTTAGATGCAAGGATAATCATCATAGTCATCAAATTATTTCTCTAGATTGGTTATTAGGTCTTTTGGAATTTTTATATTTGGCTATTATGTTGTCATCATAGACCTCCACCTCCTTATGCATCATATTGTGGAACAAGGTGATCATTTCTCTTTGATATGTAGGCTCTGGAATTCTTGATACCAAATGGCATGACACAATAGTAGAATACTCACTACTCTAAGATGAAGTTTCTCTACTCTTTATCTTCCTTGACCATCTTGATCTTTTTGTAGTCGGTGAATCCGTCCATGAAATTGAGGAGTGCATGGCCAATTGTATTATCAACAAGCACATCCATATGTAGAAGCGGGAATTCATCTTTGGAGGATGCCTTTTTGAGATTGTGATATTCTACACAAATTCATAAATTGTCATCCTTCTTCATTATACTGAGCCACAAAGAGTATTTGACCATCTCTACAAAACCAACATTGTATTTCTTTTGAACATCCTCTCTAATCTTGAGACTCCATTTTGGGCACAAATGTCTGGCTTTTTGCTTGATAAGATAGATGTTGGGGATGTAGGGAGTTTTTGAACTATTATCTTCTCATCTGATCTTAGTATATATGAGTAACTCTAGGAAAACACATCGATGTAGTGGCATAAAACATTAATCAACTAATCATTGATCCTATGAGGTCAATGTTCCCCAATTCTCAATTTGTGTGTCTCAGGGCATGAGCTAATATTTACTGGCTTTGTCTCATCTTCAATATGAAAATGATGGTGCCCCCTTTTTCATATATTATGGGATGTGTACATATTATTACTTGGCATATTCATTGTTTTAAACATGTTAAAATTTAATGAAATAATTGGAAAAGTAGAGATCCAACTCATCTTCAACTATTTTTGGGTTTTCTAGATTTTGTTATTTTTTTGGGATTTTGTGGATTTTGCACATTTGTAGGAGTTTTTGGGGAAGAACGGGGATGTGGTAGAGTATGAATAAATAGAAACTCTAAGATCTCTACCACATGGATGTGTCATTCCTCAAACATGTTTTTTTGGGTGTGGGTGGGGTCCTAGCACATCGGGCATTACGGTCCTCCACACACTAGTATTGGACTTCATCAACATTCCACTCAGGTTAAATGAGGAATTATGGGTCTTCTAAAGCTTCTAAATCAAATATGGAACTAACACCAACCCTTCAATCTTGTCATAAGCATCCTTGTAGTCATCCCACAAGACTCCATAATCTTCCTCCATGTCTTTGAGATCTATAGTATCACAATCTTCTTGGGATAGTTAGTTGAGGAAGATCCATATAGGATAATAACCAATTGTATTGAATGGTGCCTCCGTTTATTTTTTATGTTGGGTTGGTTATTTTCACTTTGCCAACATGTTCAACATGGTAACATTTAGTTCTTTCTCCAATGTTGGGTGCTCTGGGCACGGTAGATCGATTGTGAGCATGAGTGTGATTGCTTTCTGGTTTTGAGGGATGATCTTATGTTCAGACTATTTGTTGTTCTGTGCAGTCCAGACTCTGAGTGTTTTTAGTAATAAATGTAGGCTACCCAGTGTTGTATATGATTCAGTGGTAGTTTTGTTGGTTGTTCTTATTGGACTCTTTCACAAGATAGGGTGTTATGATCGGGACAATAAACTTGGTGATGTTGGCATTTTCTTTAGTTACAACTAAGGTGTAGAAGAGGTAGGGATGAAGACCCTTATGCTCGGGGCTGAAGTCTCATCGATATAGTACCTAAGTAGATGCTCTTCATCTAACTAAATGTGTCGAACTTCTTAGCTCAGATCATGAATCATTAGTAGACAATTGAGATAGACTCTCTTGGTCAAGTCTTTTATAGTGGGTCAAAATGGTATAGGCTTCCAATACGACATCCAATTGGTGACTCAAGATCATGCATATGTTGGGGCATATAATCCTGGTCCTAACCCCTTTTGTCTTGGAGGAATCAAAATGATCACTATACGTCCTCGGCATATGGCTCCCAGATTTGATCTAGATGAATTTTCATTCCCTCTAATAGTTGTGAAAATAATGTAGGGTCATATGAGAGATGGAGAGATTGTCTCCTTCATGGCAACATGTAGCTTATGTTGGCAATCTACAACATCTCAAAGAAATTCTGGATATCATTTTCTTCACTATAGGGTACTATGATAGGGATATCGGCCTAGAGTGTGACAATGGTGTGTCCCAGCCAATGCAGTCTTTGATGTAGTGATGAAGGAACAACCCCATTGTGATGAATCCATAGAATTTTTAAGAGAAGGTTGAAGGAGGGACTCAACTCCATGACCAAGAAAAGTCTACAAAAGTTTGTGGCCCAATTTGTAGCTTGAGAGTGATATCCTCAAGGTGTATTTAGTGACCCTGTTGATGGAGGTTTCTCTCCTCATATTGGCTGCAAGTCAGAAGGATCTCTTCCTAGGATGGCAAGTATCTAGATGGGGCACACATTGAGGCACTCTATGTTGTCGACCAAGAAAGAAGGACTTTCAGTCCCTTATAGATAGTTTTGGTCAATAGGGGCTTGTTGTGACTCCCTTGCATGATTATATCATATTCAGAAAACAACATCAAGTGTGGGGTGGTGATTAACCCAATGGAGGTAGAAAGCACTTACAGTCTTACATCCTTGGATATATATAAGCCCATTTGAGTATCCTTGTAAGTACTTCTCTATATTCCTGGGAGGTTTACATAACTCCATATAGATATACCTCTCCTTTAGGCTCTTCCATAAATTGAATTATGTCCAAGCCTTTAGAATTGGTTTCCTTGCAAATTTTAGGAGTGGGATGCGCTTTCTTGGTGTTTACTTCTAAAATGGAGACTTTGTTCATCTCCTCTTCAAGCGTGCTGGAAGGGAATCCTACATATGTGGTTACCTTCTCTTTCCCTTGTTAAGGGGTGAAGGAACCCTTATTGGGATAATATCCAAGGCTATCCCTGGTATTGTCATTGGTTGGGGTATTCAAGCTGCACCATCACTGTGGGGAAAGGAACTAAACTCTATTGAACCTTTGTCATGATAGGAACTTTAAGGACCTACATTGATCACCCTTTTTGCATCGGGAAAACTCCTAATATGGTAATTGGACTTCTAGTTCTTATGGGGATCACCAGTTACCTCTCTTGGGAGTGTGGAGACGACATGCATATTTCATGACCAATTCTTGATGGCTTTCTCCAAAGGAAGGATAAGATGGTGTGTTGGATCTTCTGGAAATGATATGACAACCATGTTGTTGAAAGATGAATACATGTCTTTTGGTGAAATGACCTCTATAGATTCAATTCAATATTTCAAGTCATGCTTGAGTGCAAGGCATGCATCTCTCTTGTGGCCCTTGGGTTGAAGAAAGTCACAAAAGGCATTAGCATTGTAATTCTTCAATAAGGGATTCAAAAGGTTCCTAATGTAGATAATGTCAGATGGTGTTTGATATCAATAAGGATGGATCTAAGGGAAGATCCCACAAAAGTGAGCTTCCTTTTTGATTTTGAAAGATCTTTTGATGTGGGAGAAGCTGCCTCTGGTTCTGCTTTGTGTGGTGGGTTACTTTTTGGAGGAGGGTTGCTCACCACCACTTGTTGCAAAAGAGCTTTTACATTGGTGGGGTGTACCCATAGAAGTTGTTTGGCGACCATGAATATTGTGGCGGCATATACTAAGTCTAATAGTTAAGTGGTGTTGTCTGAGCTTGTTGTAGTTGAGCATTATGAAATTAGTAGTTTGAGATGTTGGAGCTTGAACTGGAAATCTATGAACAACTGGTTGTCATTGTTGTTTACTAATGGAGGCTGGGATTAGTACATCTCCCCCTATTGAATATGCCACCTTATCCTTGATCCATTTCAACTTCTGACTAGCTTTAGTTGAAGTGAACTGAGGCTGAAAGGTGAGGCCTACCAACTGATAAACCCCTCTTTTGATGGAATTCATAATCTAGACTCCTCCTTAGGTTAGTTCTAAGAAAGTATTGTCCCTTATTAGAGATAACATGGTTGTGAGAGCCACTTTTGTTGCCCTAGTCACCATGTCAAGGGCTCTTTCTTTGGTGTTCTTCTATTGACCACTGAATCTTTGTCATCTTGGCCTAGGTGGTGATAGTATTCATTTCTTTCTCATTGTACCATGCTCAAGTTGGACCTATCAGGGTTCATGCAAAGTAGAGAATTAGCACATTGTCATTGTCTTGAACCTTCACCGTGTCCACCCACTATGCCTTGATGTGGGCCACATGGATTTTCCTTCCTAGAGTACTCATGAAACTTGAGCATTTTAAGTTTTTAGGCAACATTGCATCGGGGAAATGGAAAAACTCACCAATATTTTTCTCATTGTCTTTCTTTCCTTCTAGATGTTTGATCTTCTACAAAATTTTGAGAAATAAGGGATCCATAATGGCAGGTTCTGGAATTCTAGCTTCTTGGTAGGCAGCCACCATAGGCATCATTGGCAGTTTGATTGTCGTTAACAACACCATGTACACAGATGGTGGGAACCCATACATTCCTCCCAAGTATGGCTTATACTAAGAGTGTGGAGGTGGATAAAATGATTCATGTTGGGGGACGGGTCCTCATACGTTCATGTACTATATTTGAACCTTCACTATTGTGCTTACTTTCTATGCATCTCTAGTACCTTCCTTTGTAGCTTCAACTTCTTCCTTCTCCTTTTTCCCATAGGCCTCACCCTCAAGAACCAAGGTAGATTTTGTCACTTCTAGAGTCATTGGGACTACCCCCAATGTTCACAAATGGTGGACACTTGTCTGAACCTATGTGAAAGTATTTGTTGGGTTTTAGGGAAAATAGAGAAGGTAGCAGAAACAAAAATTTTCTTCTCCCAAACTCAGAATAAAGGAATCACATCAACGCCTATATAATAGAAAGGATGGTTTGTAGAGGCATACCTTGTCCCGAGGCTTGCTCGGTGACATTACATCGTGGCTTGTGCAGTCTTCACCTCCGGTCTTGGATGGTGTCTGTGTAGCTCCTGGTCTCCCCGGGACTGTCGGGATTGACAGTTGTCCTCTGAGCGGCAGAAGTCTCCCGCCTCTGTAGTCGTCCACATGGACTGCCTGGAACTCCGATCTCCTTGTCCCACAAGGAATCTAAAGGAGTTGCACCCTCCTATCAGCGTACTAGTCATTGACACACTCTCTCGCAACCAGTTGCTTTTCTGCAGTTGTCTTTCCCTTGCTGTGCCTCCCTTATCGGGTAGCACTTGCTCGAGCTCTCTCGATTACCAAAACCAGAGAGAACGACAACTTTGCAGAGAAACTGGTGATCTAAGTTGTCCTTTGAGAAGCCCCATTACCCCTATATATATAGGAGGGTCATGGGACAGGGTTCTCTATCCCAGGCAATGCAAGATTAAAACAGGAGTAGAAGGGTTAGAAATTTTCCACAAAATAACCAACTACGCCAGCTGAACCGATCGTTTCAACCCTAAAACGATCGTTTGGTGACCTCAACCAATCGGTTCACACATGAACTAATCTTTTGGGACACCTAAGCCGATTGGTTCACTTATGAGCCGATCGGTTCATGGTCCTGGTCCAACTCAAATTGACTTTCATATTTGTTTCTCATTAATCAAATATTAATCCTTGTTCAAATCAAATTTGTACAAGTGAAACAAATTTTATTTGCAAAATGATCTCGGTTGGTCCACGAATCGACCGGTTCAACAATTGAGCCGATCATTTCATGACATATGAGCCGATCGACTCACCAACTGAGCCGATCAGTTCATCACATGAGCTGATTGGTTGGGGTGCAAACTTTTGCAAAATCAATCAATTGCAGTTTCAATCAATCCGATACTCTAATCAATTGGTCCAACACCTTGAACGCTATGATATTGAGATATCAATTGATTTAGTGTTTAATTGAACTACTAAACTCCTTTAATAATCAATCTAAACATCATTTGTGGATAAACTCCTCTTCCAGGTTAAATCCTATGTGTTTGACCCCACATGTCCATTTCACGTTGGCAGTGAAGGTCCATAACACTTATGACTTCACAAGCAAAGAGCGGTGCCTAGTCGCACATCAATGCTACCCAAGTGAAATAGAAAGTTGGAGAACAACTTTCAATCCTACAATCTGTGAATGGTGTTACAACGAATGTATAATTCCTTTGTCACTAATGTCCCGAATGAACTCAAGGCATGGTACAATCATCCTTTCAATGTTCATCCATTTCCATGATCTCAGAGCTGACTGGGTGATATGTGTGTGACATCAATATCACATATTGATTCACACATGCATGCACATGCCTTTCTCAATCCTACTCATCAAGTGGCCATGGACATTAAACTCCCTTAGGAGAGACAAATCCCATATCTATCACTCACCCCTCAAAAGCCCCATGTGTCAAAGTCACCCAATCATCACCTTTATAACTACCCATGTTTCAAGACTGCGTTTGATGATGTCAAAGTGTACCCAACAACATGTGTTGAGTGTAGTGATTTCAGGTCGAAGAATCACATTCACCACCATCATTGTGAGAGTTGACTGTGACTACCAAATCATGGTTCCATGTGTCACTCTCACGGTGGGTCTGTCTGGTACACTTGTTCTCTAATAAGTACATATGTGCTTTGTTTGATATCACTATATCATGACTAATGAGAATCTATCATCAACCAACACACAATCTAGTCTTTAGTTTTATTGATGTCTATGGTTATTTACACAATAACAACTGACTAGGGAAAAAATAAGAATGTATACTCTTAACATCCGCATGATCTCATCGTTTAGGTCTTAAACCTAAAAGCATACGTCATTGAGTAAACAATTCTTTAGACATCTATCATGTTACACGATCATCTCAGAAATAGTTAAAACATATAGATCAGAAATTGCCTTTATTATTATTCAAATCATTTACAAAGTATCCCATTACAATCATCACATGACTTTCTCTATGGGCATACATACCAACAATATTCTGGCTGAGGATGATGGGGTTTCTACAAGTCATATAAAAAAGTGGTATTGACAAGATGGCATATGAAGCCCCTTGTTTGGAAAACATTGGATGATTCCACCCTCTAGCATATCTTATGCATGGTGGGGGCACGGAGGTGACATTTTCCAGTTGCTTTACCATGCATGTTGAGGGACTTCCTGAGAGACGAAAGCTTCAAGCATAATTATGCTTCCTTGGGCTTCTCCCCTCCCGAGTGTCTTGTCCTACTTATTTCTGGTAGCATCTCTTTTGACACTTATATCAAAGTATTGGTTCGTGCTGCTACTCTTGACCATTTGGTTTTCTCATTTGCACAAATGGGTGAAGTACATGCCCCTTTGTCTTCTTGTAATGTCTAGAAAATTAGATCAATGGGATTCAAAATCATGGTATAATACAAAAACCAGATAATATCATATTATTTGGGATGCATCTCTATGCACACATAGAAAAGCTTAAGGACTTTCCCCTTTTGTTTAGGAGAAGCAAAAATGTTACTCCATGTTTTTATGTGATTCTCCTAGAATGAAGGATTATTGCAACAATTCCTTCTCTTTGATTAAGATTTTAAGTTTTGGGACCTTCCCCTAGCTTGGTCAAAATAGGTTGTGTTCACTCATCAATTCCACAGTTGGGTAGTTTAATAGGGTTAGAAAGTTAGATGATGGATTGCCTTGTTAGGCTAGAGAGATGTGATGGTCCTTAAGTGGGTATCCTGAGAGGGTTCTTCAAAATAGGGAGAAGGTTAGGATAGAGTAGTTGAACATGATTAAGGTAGCCTCTTCTAGACTAGTGATTGTCTCAATCAATCATTTTTCTCCTTAGGGTATCCTCATCCAACGGGGTTTCAAATTTAAACCCTTGGCAACATTCAAGACACCGTGTTCTCTTAATTTGATGAGTTTCCCTTGGAGATTATTACCCTCTAGAAGTGGTAAGAGGTCAAAAGGGAGGGAGCGTCATCTTTTTATCTCCAAATTGTTGGTGAAATTGGGCATGGGTCATGGTGTAGTTTAAGGTCATAGTGCAGGACCATATATATGAGCATGAAAGGGGTACAATGATCTAGTTTTAGGTCATAGTTTAGGACCAAGGATACATACATGAAAGGAGCTAGATGGTCTAGTTTTAGGTCATCGTACAGGACCAAGGATATGATGGGCGGACTAGAAATTGACAAGTGACATGTTAGTAAAATTTAAAGAACCTCTAGCTTGGAGGGGTTTCAAAGCAGTTTACTTGAGAATAGCATTTACTCTTAAGAGAGCACTTGACTTGGAAAGATGGTTAATCTTCGCAAGATTGTTTTATTTTGAAAAAATATCATTAATATTTGAAATATTGTTTGATTTTGAAAAAGATTGTTTATCCTTGAAAGACTATTTGGTATGGAAAAAGATTATTTATCTTTTAAAGATTGTTTGATATGGAATGATTGTTAATATTTGCAAGATTGTTTGATTTGAAAATATTGTTAATATATGCAAAATTTTGTGATTTGGAATACTTCTCCTACGCACACAAAGATATTAGCAACAATCTAGATTATTCTAGCAATAACCGCAATAAAAATCTATAGAGAGAAATGCCCCTCCCCCTTTAGCCCATGAGTTTAGATCCAATTTACGTCCTCGCTTGAACATGACTTGCATAAGAGAAGTAGGTGCTTAACTTCTATATGGGAAGATGGAACTTATTGAGTGGGTAACCTAGATTGATGGACATCAATATTGCTTGCAATACACCTCATATTGATGACATCAATAATCAATAATGATTGCTAGAAAATGAGGGTGTCCTCAAGGCCTTTGTACATATAGCTTAATGATGTGATGATACCTTTACTAACACCCCATGTCACATATAGGGATCCAATGTGAGGTTGGAACCAGTTTCATGACGGGTAGCTTTATAGGACTGTGAACTGTAGATGCAAACTTCTAATGTTTTCGGAAGAAATCCCACAATAATAATGTATGAAAGATAAACCAAAGGCAGATAAGTAAGTAATCACACACTTATATAAGAAAGGGAAGATCTATTTCTAAGGTATATATTTTCTTCATTCGTTCTTCTTTCATAGATTTTTTTAAAAAATTTAAAAAATGGGAAAATTGAAAGGAAGTGGATTCAAAATCCTAAAAGGAAGGAGGACCCAAAACCTTAAAACAACAATAAAAAATTGAAGAACCCTCATAAAGAAAGTAAAGGTGAAAATGGTACAAAATGAAAATTAGAGGCAAACAAAGACCCAACCTGACAAGGCACAGGGGCTCCACAGATTGTCATGGTATGTGAGTTTTAAGTCTTCTAAAAAGGGGATGTGGGAATGTGTCTCTATGTAGAAGGGAGAGAAATTTAAAAAGAACCTAAAAAAATGAAAATAGACCTAAAACCATTGAAGATTTGAGATTTCATTGAGAAATAGGGTATTTAACCTTGATAGTCTTAGAAGTCCCCAGTAGAGTTGCTAGTTTGTCACACCCTACCCAATGTATACATGTTCATAATATATCCTTGGTTGTCAAATTTAAATAGGAGGTCACATGGAAAATAAGAAAAAATGTGTTTGAAGTTGCCACCACATTTTATATGGAAAATGAGGGGAAAACAAGATAAAGTGTTATAAATTCCATGGTGGAACTTATATCTAGCATCGACTCAGAAATTCAAAGTCACAATCTTGTTACAAGTGGAACAGGATGAACATCCAAATCCTATCTGATAAATCAATATCAAACTATTTCTAAGCATTTCAGAAAAGGTGGTAGTTTAAAGATGATTAACATAAACAAAAAGAAAAGTGAAAAAATATGTTTTATTGTTGGAATGTCTTTGGGGGTAGATACATTGGCATCCTTCTCATCATAGCCTTAAAGATACCAACTTTTAGGTAAGTTGGATTGTTCCTAATCATCCCAGGACCTCCCACAGAGATGATCCTTCATAGGCGGTTAGGACTGATGCAAAAGGAAGCTTTAGAGGACAATAATAAGAAACAAATAAAGAACGAGAATATATCTCAAGATAAGATGAATGGAGATATGCAAATAGATCACTTGAGCAATTAAGAAGATATGAATAATTATAAGAAGTTAAAATATTTAAGAGAAGTAATTGAAATTAGTGGTTAGGAGCATGGTAAATTACCTTTGTGAAACCTAACAATGTTCAAAGGCAGGTGGTTTCACAGGTTGAATCCAATATCACGATTAATGAGGGAAATTAAATGGGGAGGTAGACAATCCTCTAGCTTGAGGAGATCCAAAAGGGGCCTCAAATAAGGTGGATATCAGGGGTATTTATATGATAGAATTAGGGTTCATGATTTTAGATATAACTTTTTGAAAAGGTAGCACATCACTATGATATTCAACACATGTGTGGTGTGCGGATTGAGGTAATCTTACACATGTCATCGATGGATTTCTCCAATTTGTTGAGTGGTCTAAGAAAGTGCAACATGTTTCCCAATTTTCTAGTTATTTCATAATTGTTTTGGAGAAAATCATGGAAAACTACAAATTCCAAATAAAAGAAAGAAAGAGAGAGATAATTCCAGACTATCTGTCAAATCTATAAAAAAAAGTAATTGAATATCCTATTGAAAATGGAATATTTTATTTTAGGATATTTCAATTGGGAAATTTATGAAAAAGGCTTGTAAAAGTATAATTGATGGATAAATTGCACTTATATCTCAAATAAAGTATATTCTATCTATGCTGTCTTGAACTGGGTAAAAGTTGGTGAAAATGAGTTGTTAAATAGGCAAAATGTGGGAAAATAGGGATATACATGGGGAAATGATGACTAATATGGAAAATAAAAAATGGAATAATTCCATCATGAGACAAAGAATTAACATTAATCATGAATTTATATCGAGTGAGTAAAAATAAGGGGTCAACAACTGGTGTGACTAGGGAACTGATGTTGGTGAGACAATGGGCAGATTGAAGAGGAACAAATGGGAAATATTTGTTTATGAGATGATGGCTATAAATTGTTGTTGGTGAGATGATGCTTGGTGATTGTTGTTATCAATGGTGTGTTTACAAGAGTGGAGAAGTATATGAAGAGAAGAAAAGTGGAAGTGGACGACTAATATATTGAGTGAGCAAAAATAAGGTGTCAACAACTAGTGTGACTAGGGAACTGATGTTGGTGAGACAATGGGTAGATTGGAGAGGAACAGATGGGAAATATTTGTTTATGAGATGATGGCTATAAATTGTTGTTGGTGAGATGATGCTTGGTGATTATTGTTATCAATGGTGTGTTTACAAGAGTGGAGAAGAAGATGAAGAGAAGAAAAGTGGAAGTGGAGGGCTAATGGGGAGGGGATTAGCATATGAAGAGAATTGCTAATGGAGGTTGAATTAGCAGGAGGTGGAGAGGGGCAAAAACGGATTGTGGGAGGCAGAGAGGATTTTTGAGGGGGCACATAGTGGAATGTGGATGATAAAGTCTAGGACCAAAGTCGGGATCATTGGGAAGCAGCTGCCATGGAGAAGGATTTTGACCATTGAAGCTGGTGTGTGGAGAAGATGGTTGGTAGCCGTGAGGATGGGGAAATAGCATGATTTAACCCTATTGGTATAGGATTCAGATCTGATACCACTTAATGGGGAACTAAAATTAGAATAATGCTAATGAATTAACAATTCAAAGTATAATATTTTTTTATTCATAATCATTCAAGTGTCATAACAAGACCACAATAATGCCTATATACAGATCTGCAAACGAAAACAAATCTAGGTGTTGCCCATGTGGGGCTAAAATCCATGGATTTACAAGGAATCCTAAAGATAAGGAAATAACTCAATAGAATAATATAAATTAAATTAAATTCCTAACAAGCTATGGTGTGATAAATGGTGTATCGACATCTATTCCTAGAAGTATGTAGAGGTGAGTCATTTCCTATATCACATGCCCTCCCAACCATGTAAACACTTCCTATCCATTTTGTAAGGACCCTGACCTTCGTTTTGGGCTTACCATGTTTTCTTTGCCTAAAACTTGTGTTTAGATGCTTGCTAATCGCTTGAGGTTGTGATTAGGGTTTCCTTTGGGGGCAATACCCCTTTCTCTCTTTGGTTTTTAGAAGGGTGTCATCCAAGCAACTAGAGTATATACTCACCTCTCAACAACCACGTCTAGCACGATCACCTAAAAAGGTTGTAAACCAGTGGGGTGAGACACAAAGTCCCAGCGAGAAACATAAATCCCCGCTAAAACTATAAAACTTCAGATAAAGCAGGTAACTGATATAAGCAACATAATGAATAGAGCTTAACTTTATTAACAACTTACCAAGATATCTGGGAGGCATATAACCAGATATTTCTTTATGGAACATGATTGACAAGATAAGCTTTATAAGAACTTATCAATAAAATACGAGGAACATGTAAATAAATGTAAGGTATAACTAGAGTAACTACACAAACAAGGCCTCAACCAATGTTCCATGTTTTGCCTTAAGCAATATATACTATTCGGCTAGATTACGATTTATTATGCCCTTAGGAAGCGAGCTATCCCTTCTCAAATCCAACCTTCGACTGGGAAGCCCAAATCCGGTTCCATACAAGGTCAATGGGAGAGCCGGACTCCATGACCTCACCTCCTCGTGGTTAGTGTAAGAAAACCAAAGAAGGATCGCAGTCTCATGCTTAAATGGATGTAGCCTCAGGTTCAGCCTCGCAAGCTACCCATATCTCTAGCCCACCTTGGTACAGGTGCTAGTATACTTTTGAACTACGATCCTGATCACTGTTCTCTTGAGCCATGAACGCATTCATTCTCTATCATACTGAGTCTACAACCATAGTTGTACTCTAATCCTTCTATTTTCGGCTAGGAGAAACCCCGCATATTCAACAATATGCGCTCCATGTAATCCTGCAGGATAAACTTGTTACACCATCACCAACTACTGACGATGATGGATCTATGGCCAGGGAAAAACTACATGAATTATTCCTCTGTGATTAATTAGTATATTTTAAGTGGAAAGTTGGGGCAACCAAGTTATAAAACATAACAACATTGAGTTACATTATTACTATCATTACCATGGGATCTCAATCCCTCATCACAGAATGCTACTTCCTCTCAAGGCAACAGTATCATGCATCATCATCCTGGGATAGAAATCCCTCATCTCAGATTACCACTACCGCTCAAGGCATCAACATTACTATGGGATAGAAATCCCTTATCTCAAACTCAGAGGATAACACCTCAACTTAGGCACTCATCCTTTATCAGGTCAACAGACCTTTCACATATACTGGTGATACATGTTATTCCCATCAACAAGGATTATCATAATTCAGTGTTATTCAAAACACATATACCTTATAGCTCTTACCTAGCTATGAATTCATTTGATGCACCTGCATGGTTAGTATACATATCAAGAGAGATAACATAAATTACCAGACATAGATCTTTATGATTATCAAGCTATTAGGGTTGAGGATGCACATGTTTGGAACAACATCCATGACTATATGAAGCACAATCTGTATTACTTACATTATTGTTATCAAACCATGAGCATACACTATGCCCTAATATCTCATTGATCATAATCAAAGAGTATATCCCAAACATAGTCTAGCCATATCACTGGTCACAACCACATTTTATCATTAACAAGATACATGCTCAAGATGATTGATTCATTCACTAGGGTTTCCCGGGTTAAGAATAACCCTCGCCAAAGACTCTGCATACCCTCACCAAAGGTGTGGTAGGCAATGTTGTCCTTCACTAAAAAGGGGGGTATCAGGTAGGGTTACCTCCCTCGCCCAAAGCCTACCAGCTAGGGCATCAAAACTCCAAGGCACTAAGCCACCCATAACGGTCACCAACTTAACATGCACCCATGCACAAGGGATATCGTGCAACCAGGTGCAAGATGATATCGAGAAACATATGGGCATCACATATCGACCATCAACACATCATCATATCATGCACTTATGCATAGAGTCAACACCAAGTGGTGTCATGCAACTTGAACTAAGAAATGTAACGTGCACAAGGACACACTCACTTATCGGTCATCCTCATCACCATATCGTTCATGGCCCTATCATCCTAGGCCATGGCGCCCAAGGGAAAACCCTAACATCCAACCAGCACATCAAGATACTCAAAGGTTCTACTGCCCTTCACCATGTTGCCCAAGGCACCCTATCATCCAAGACATCACGTCGTCCAGGACAAGGTGGACACAAAGGCACCATGTTGGGCAACACACCTTGGGAGTGTCATGCAAGCACAGACCACTTGCCAAGACAAGGTCCATCTATCACACTCATAACAATCAATGGAGAAAGCTATGGTATCGCCCAAGGTAGCACCTACTGGTTCACTCCACAAACTCATCGACCAAGGACTCATGCCACCCACCTAGGGTTTCACCATTCCTAGGCTCAAGGCATACCCATCTCGCCCAACAACACTAATCTAGGTTTGCTAAGTCTACAGGGACACTAGTACTAGGATTAGGATGATGTCTAAGGTTGGACCGTGACATAAAATATGGTGCATACTACCTAATCTCAGTACTTGATGCCCTGTCTAGGTATTCAAATATCAAAGACAAAGGTAAGTATGGAGCATTAGATTGTTTCCTTCTTGATTACTTTGATCAAGTAGTCATTCTGGAGCAATCTAAAGAGCATAACCAATCAGGAATACAATGCTAATACCTTCATCTTGTTATAAAGGGAGTAAATAAATGCACCATAAATCTTTAAAACCTAGATGCTTGGTAATCTAAAGAGGAAGTAATGGTTATGTGAAACCTAAAATCCGTATAAGAATATGATGCAGTAAGTTCTTGAAACCGTAATCTCAAGAGATATACCTGGAAAAAGATAGAATAACCTGTGATAACATGGTAAGTTAAAGCATAAAACCTACACAAGATGAAGAAGATGCCTGAAAACCAAGATAAAGTTAAAAGAAAGAGAAGAACAAGTGCTGAGTAAGCCAGATGGAACCTAAGATAATCTCAGACCAACCAATGAACGTAAGAAAAAAAAGTATAAATTGCAATTCATGATAAGTGAAGGAGAAAAAGGGAGATGATCCCTATTCAATAAAGAATAAGTGAAGAGTAACACTTTTTTTCACAAAGAGAAAACAAAAATGTGATATAATTAGGAAATAATCATGAATATGATAAAATGACAACAAGAGAAAAAGAGTAACAACATGTAATGCTCTTGATGATTCTTGTGCTGAGTGCAAGGAAACCAAGAGGAAACAAGATAAAACTAGATGGAACAAAGTTTAACGATGCACAAATAGTTGAAAGCTCATGTAAGGATCAAAGAAAGTGATAATATCCTCCCCGTTGATATGAAATCATAGGTGTTGTTGGGGTGTTTGGAGGAGTTTGTTCCTTCCCTCCAAGGAAGTGGCAGTTAGGTGGACCCTGTGTCACTTGATACGTGTACTTTTGGAGTGATCTTTGGTTGGATACTTTGAAAAGTATCCATTGATCTTGGACTTTAGTTTCCAAGATAGAGATATCTGTGATAGATGATGACAGTAGGATCCTCTTGACATGTTTTGAACTAGTGACAATGGTAGACTATGAAGGAGAGATCGGAAGTGATGTGTTTTGACTCAAGAGATGGATACCAAGGTAAGGAAAACTAGTATATGAGAAGTGCCAAGCGTATGGGAACATGAGAACATGCCTTATGGTAAAGGGTTGAGAATCAAGGTGCCTAGATCATGAAGGTATGGTGGTGAACCGTCTTGATAGCTCATACTTAACCTTGAACCAACAAGCTTGAAGCTTGTTTTGGAGTCTAGATCTATATGGTGACCCTTGAGGCAGCACTTTAGCAACACATAGGAACGCTGATGAGGATAAGCAAGTGAGGATCGGATGGTTTAACCAGGAAGCGGAAGGCAACATGCAACAGTTAGATCTTGTGACAAGAGCTGGCCAGAAATGGTAGGATGACCAGCGTGTGGTGGTAGGTTGAATGGAGTCACTCATTCCACTTTGTCTTCTTCTTGCATGTTATCTACTCCAATTGATCCGATATAGGGTGTACCCTCCTTTAAACACTTATAGTGTGTTTAGAAGATGTTTTCCTCTTGTTAGCCAGGAGAGATATAACCTGTTGTCGAGAACCCTATTGGATGACCTGGTTGTGTTGGATGAAGTATATCCTTCTCATATGACAGTCAAATGAATCTCTTTCCACTTGACATATCAAGGATCAAGATAACCCTAGGAATGGATCTCCTTAGAAAGACATGAAGTGGTCTCAGATAGAGAAGTTGGCTTTGGTTTCGACCTGCCTAAGCGTTCATAGTATTGCTATCACCTGTTAGGGGTTTATGCTCCGCATAAACATGACATCAGAAGGTATGCACCTAAGGAAAGAAATTGAAGATAGGTTGTCTTGGGAAAAGTTCATCAAGTTAAGCCTGATTCCTTAGAATACTTCTAGCTAAGTCTCGAGTAAAGGAAGATCCAAGCAGGATGTGTCTCGAATAGAGATGGATGAATGAGGTTTGTGAATCCTATCTAGATCAACTGAGATAGTGCATATCTTTCACCCTCTGAGTTGGTGCTTGTTGTACTTTTAGGAGCTGACAGGAAGACATGGCAAGCTTGAAACCGGGATGATGTGGTTGCTGTTAACCAAGATGTTTAGCTCCTTTTGTGTTAAGCCTTAAGAGATACATAGTGAGGTGCCTTATGAGCCCTTCCATGTGCATACATGTGTTTTGTAGAGTACGTATCTTGTGATAACCTCTTCTTAGAAAGATTTTCCTTGGATTAAGACATCCTTTGTGGAAGGAGAACGAACATTTGGAATGTATATAGTAGAAGGATAGTGATACAAGTACGCGAGGCTTAAGTGTCAAGCCTATGAGACCAGAGTATCATGACAAAAACATAATGAGGAAGGCGATATATCAGTAAAAGGAACTGATACCTGAGTGATACGAGTTGCATGTGATGTTCCAGTATATATAAAGAGTGTTATCAGACAAAGGATGATGAGATGGAGGATAGAGTCTGTGACCAGTACAAAGAAATCCTATGATGGCTCTGGAAGAAGAGCAAGTATGTTGGTCATATATCTATGACACCCAGGATCTTTTGTGGAGTTGTATGATGCGATCTGAGAAAAACACCTATCTTATTTCTGCTCGAGATTTTGGGGACAAAATCCTTGTTAGGGGTTTATGACTTGTAAGGACCCTGACCCAAGTTTTGGGCTAACCCTCTTTTCTTTGCTTATTAAAAGTTCTTAAAACCTTAATCTAATCTCTTAAGATGATTTGATATCATGTGACAAGCATATGTTTCCAGTTTGGTCCCGTTTGGATGTTGTTTGAGCAATGTTTGCTTGTTTTGGACCAAAGTGCAATTTACCCAAAGTAAGGGGTTATATTGCAATATTTCACATGTAGAGCATACCTTTAGTTCTCTATCATCATTAGAAATAGAATGATACTATGGGGTGCCTTGTGGAGGGCCTATGTTCCAAGTTTGAGCTTAGTTGGATGATGTTTGTGCTCTATGTGCTAGTTTTGGTGCAAATTGCAAATTACCCAAAGTGGAGGGGTCAATATGCAATTTACCTGCTCTAGAGTGTTCTTGATTTATTTTGGAATCATCTAGGACGTGGATTAATGCTTGGGTGCCTTGTTTGGATGATAGTTGAGAAGTTCCATCTTTATATGGTCTTTATATCACATGTGTCACACATGCTACCTTGTCTTTAGTGTATCAGGTAGAAGCTTGAGAGTGTGTCACCCATGGGAGGTACCCAGATGCACGATACACATCCTAGAGTGTATCACCAGGCCGTGCATGTGAATCTTGGGTGGCAACAAGTGGCGTTAAGTGCATGAACAAGTGGCATCTTGGGTTATGTGGTTATGACACCTCTCCTTTGCTACCTCTCTCTTCCTTGGTGTATATAGCCCCCTTCCTCCTTAACCAAGTGCTCCTTTTCGGCCACCTTCTTTCCCCTTACTGTATGGGATGATCATGGGATCTTGGGAGCTCAAGGAAACTCCCATGGAGCTTGGGAGGGCGAGCTCTTTGGTCATGGAGACTCCTTGCTCAAGATCCGACCTTGGTGAGTCATGCTTCCTTGATAGTTTTTCCTTGTGCCTTCTTCTTCATCTCCTTCTCCTCCTCTCGGCCATGGATGGGCCCTTGATGTGAGTAGGCAAGGCTGTGGTTATCTCCCCATCTTTTCTTCTTCTTGAGCTATACATAACCATGGTATCTTCTTCTTCTTCTCTAGCTTGTTCCTTGAGGTGATGATGATGGAGCTGAAGACAACCTTAGAGCTTCGGATGGATGGTTTCCATGGAGAGGAACGTAGGTTTGCTGCTTGGATCAGGAAGCTTGATGCCTTTCATGGAGATCCTCTTCAGGCGGGTTACATAACTCTTAACCATCTCTATTATGTTCACTCTCCATATGTGCATGTGATGATTCTTGTCTTTAAATTGATACCCTTCCCCATGATAGCCACGCATGTGGAACTTGAGATATGTTTTAATGGAAATGGTCACGTTTTACTACTATCCTTATCTTTTTCTTCTTGCATTATATGGTAATGGGTGGCTAGAGGTTGAAGATGACTTGCTCGATGGGGTGCTTTACTAGATATGGGGGCTTTCCTGATACTATGCTTTGCCCGACATAGTACCTTACTCAATAGGTTATACTTCGGTTGATGGTTTGTGGCAATACCCCTTTCTCTCCTTTGGACTTGAAAGGTGAACCTATGGCCTAGATGTTTGGGGTGATATGATGTGATGACCAATATCTCTTTCCTACCCTAGGGTTAGAGTTTGGACGTTATGGATGGTGGCTCCTTGAGGTTGTTGCCCGATACCCTCTTCTAGAGTTGAGCCTTGGGTGATATGCTAAGTGAACCCTTTGTTGACCTTGTGACCGATATGCACCTCTACCCAATATGATGATGGTGGGTGATATGGTGGGTGGCCAACATGAAACCCTAACCCTAGTGTCTTGGCCGACATAGAGCTCCAACCCTAGCTTGGGCGATGGGGTTTCCCTAGGCGACATGGATGCTCTACTCTAGTTGCACGACAAGCTCTTGGGGTTGAGCCCTTGGATAGTATCATGGGCGATATGGTTGTAATGCCTTTGGTGATAGGTATCTTTGATAGTGTAGGGAAACTGATAGGTTGTTCCTTGGTGTGGGCGGTAGCCCTAGAAGTAGTGTCTTGGGCGATATGGATTCCCTAACCCTAACTTAAGGCGATATGATTGCTTTGGCCGATGGGATGGTCCTAACCCTAGAGTTCCCGACATGTTGTCATGGGCAATAAGATGCCTTGGCCGATAGGCTAGCTCTAACCCTAGTTGTACTATATAGCATCCTGGATGTCATGGAGTTTTGAGTGTTAGGGGTTGCCCTAACCCTAGCTGACCGATAGGGGTGCCTTTGTGGTAATAATCCCTTAGGTGATATGCTGGGTGCCCAAGATAGTGCTCCATGGATGACAAAGGATGGGAGGATGGACATTATGAACGATCCCTTGATATAATGCCCGATATCATCAACCCTAGAACGTTATGAGTGTGTATGTGTGCATAGCTTGGGTGACATCAGGGTTAAGTGCCTGGCCGATACCCCACAAGGAGATATGTTACTTTGGCTAATATGCCTTTCCCAATACATGCTCTCTCTTGGTTGATTACCCGACATGTGTATGTGCTTGATATCTGGATGGTCCTAGGGTTGAAGGTTTGGCCGATACATGTGGCGACTTTGGAAGCACAATCTATATTACTTACATTATTGTTATCAAACCATGAGCATACACTATGCCCTAATATCTCATTGATCATAATCAAGGAGTATATCCCAAACATAATCTAGCCATATCACTGGTCACAACCACATTTTATAATTAATAAGATACGGGATCAAGATGATAGAGCATGAATGCGTTCATGGCTCAAGAGCACGGTGATCAGGCCTGTGGCTCAAAAGTATACTAGCACCTGTACCAAGGTGGGCTAGAGATATGGGTAGCTTGCGGAGCTGACCCTGAGGCCGTGGCTATTTAAGCATGAGACTATGGTCCTGCTTTGGTTTTCATACACTAACCATGAGGAGGTGAGGTCATGGAGTCCGACTCTCCCATTGACCTTGTATGGCACTGGATTTGGGCTTCGCAGCCGAAGGTTGGATTTGAGCAGGGACAACTCACTTCCTCAGGGCATAATAAAACGTAATCGAGCCGAATAGTATATACTTCTTAGAGCTAAACGCAGAACATTGGTTGAGGCCTTGCTTGTGTAGATGATCTGGTTATATATTATAATTACTTGTACGCTCCTTATGTCTTGTGATAAGTTCCTATAAGCTTATCTTATCAATCATGTTCCATAAAGGATACCCAATTATAGGCCTCATGGAGATCTTGGTAAGATTGGTGGTAATGTTAGACCTGCTTAGTATGCTGCTCTTATTATATGCCATTATCAATTATTTGCTTTATCTACTTCGACCTTTCTGAGATTTATAGTTTTGGTGAGGAGTTACGTTTCTCACTGGGACTGTGTGTCTCACCTCACTGGTTTACAACCTTTTTAGGTGATCGTGCTAGACATGGTGGTGGTCATGAGGTTGCGGCCGAGCAGCAAGAAGAGCAATAGGAGGCAAGAGATGGATATGCTGCTGTTTTGGTTGTTTTGTAGTAGAGTCCTAGAGTCATCCTTGTACTCTCAGGTCCTCAAAGGTGTTTTGACGATGTTTTATGATGTATAGATGATGTAGCTTTGTTTATCATACTGTTGGCCTGATATGGACTATTATTTAAATAAAAAATGGTGAACTATTTGTGTCTATGTAACAGCTGGTTCTAATAAGCTGCGAATACGCATCAAGCTTCATGTATGTTTATATAACATGTTTCCTTACATGATAAGGATCTGGATGCAATAGTTTTTCGTTATTATATGCTTTCTGCAATCGATTTTAATTAACTCGTGTTTTTGGTAATATGTGGTTTATGAAAGTTCCACATGTTTTCGCGTGGCATTTTGTTATCTGTGTGATAGTGGGATGTCACACATTTAATATACATACTATGACAAGTTTAACTTATTACTCTTGTTCATATTGTGTTTCTTGAATGATTGGCTACTGTCTCGCAATGTTAGATTTTTCATAATCTTAAGAGTGTGTATTTATTGATATCTTGAGTGAATAATTAAGTGAATCCATAAGAGTGTTGGATCACATGAGCTAATGATCATATGGTTGTAATTTTAGTTGTGCGTTTGTCATTTTGAGAGGGAACCTTAATTGTAACCTAGATCTATCTCAAGATTTGAGAGAGGAGGGAATAGATATAAATGATTATTGCTCCACAACTTTGGTAAATGTATGGAGTGGATTTTGGTAATCTAAACTTAACTCCCAACACCTATCATCCTTAATTTATTTTCTAACTAAGCTTTTATTTCTTATTTCTTTACTTAATTTTACACTCCGTTCTATAAGAAGTTCTCAAATCAACTTCTCTTATCTCCTTAGTTAAGCTAAGATCAAATGTCCCAACAACTTACCTTGTCTGATCCTGTCTACTACTTTTGACCTGGTATTATATAGTCCAAACAATCTTTTGATATAAAAAAGAGGGCGATATAAACTATGGCAAATGCTTGACAAAAGAGCTAGAACTATATTTACTTGATTAAAAAAATCCATATAGTAGAAGAAAAATCATACAACAGAGTATATTATAACATATTTGTAGCTTTAAATTGATACAACTGTAAATGAAGTTTTCATGCGTTTTTAATTCATCAGCTAATTATATGATAAATTTTAAAATACACTCCCTCTATTGTATATTATTTGATATTGGTTTATGATAACTTCCAATTTTGTGATGTTATCTTAGTAATTTTCTTCAGTTTTCCACACTCTTTCACAGATAAATCAGACAGAATCCCTAACTATCCTCTCTTATTGCAAATATACTGTTAGATTAACTTTTGTCCTTTTTACTTACAGAAAAAGACACAAAAAATTCACAAAAGACTCAACCGGTCCAAAGACCGCATGAAGCCAACCGGTCCCAAGACCGCATGGACTCACACGGTCCGAAGACCGCATGAAACCAATCGGTCCCAAGACCGCATGGACTCACACGGTCCCAAGACCGCATGAAGCCAATCGGTCCCAAGACCGCATGGTCTCACACGGTCCCAAGACCGCATGAAGCCAACCGGTCCCAAGACCGCATGGACTCACACGGTCCCAAGACCGCATGAAGCCAACTGGTCCCAAGACCGCATGGACTCACACGGTCCTAAGACTGCATGAAGCCAACCGGTCCTAAGACCGCATGGACTCACACGGTCCCAAGACCGCATGAAGCCAACAGGCCCCAAGACCGCATGGAGTCAAACAATCTCAAGACCGCATGGGGTCCAAACAGTCTCAGAGTCCAAACGGTCTCGGGGTCCAAACGGTCCCAGAGTCCAAACAGTCTCGGGGTCCAAAGGGTCTCAGAGTCCAAAGGGTCTCGGGGTCCAAACGGTTTCGGGGTCCAAACGGTCTCAGAAGTCCAAACGGTCTTCAAGACCGTTTGGACCCAAAACTGACCAAATCGTTTGGACTTCACTTAAGGCCTATAAATAAGACCCAAAGGGTCCTCCCAAAGACATCAAGTTTTCAGACGCCCATAGGCAGCCTCTACTACTCCAGAGCTATTCCAACCTCCATCCTCCGCCCAAAGGCTGCCGGTCTGAGATCCACACTCCCTCCTGAAGCTGCTTTCTCTCTCTTCACCAAAGAAGGTGGGAAGAGGAGACCTCATCATTGAGCAACCTATGAAGTTTGAAGATAATCACTCTCTCTCGTTCCAAGGGGTTGACTTTCCTCTCTCCTTTGTGGGGATGACGTTCTCTCTCTCTCTTCTCACCTCCTTCTTTGTCCTAGCTATGAGCGAGTAGTCTCTTTCACTAGGGTGCGGGGAGTAGCCCCGCTACCCATGTTTTCATGTCATGTAATGTAATCCATAGTTTGCAATATAGAGAAGCTTTCTTTTCAGTTCAACATCAATCATTTAATGAATGCTTGTTGCTTGATCACCAACTTGTGTTATCTTTTATCTTTTAGTATGAATTGTCCATGTTTGTACTATTAGATTCGAATCCCGATTGAATGTTGGTTCTTGATGCATGTATCCACCATGCATCTATTTCGGTATCTAGGAGTGTTTTCAAGAAGTGGAGTAAACTCACTTCATCGTTGTACTTCCATACTATGAAATGGAATCAGTTGACGTATGAAAGTACAACCTTGGTAAGTCGAGGAACACACTTTGCGAAGGGAATGATGTAAAGTAGGTGACCATCCATTCGGGGATGGCTGGCATTGCAACATTCCCACGCTTCTCGTAGTTAGTTCTCCGAAAGGAAACTAAATCTACAAAAATACTAACTGTTTAGACTCTTATTGCAGGTTATGTTTTATGTTGCACGTTTTGATCCATGTGTAGTGGCGGTGATAGCCGATCACATCCTAGTGGCTCCTTATCATTGCTAAACATCCTTAAATTTACTTACTTGCTTTACTTCACTTGCTCTTAGTTTAAAAACAACCAAACCAACCTTTTGATTTAAATACCAACTATTAAGAGATATGAAATTCTAACACTTTCCTTCTTGTTGCTCCCAACAAGACCGTTGTCCCGTGGATTCGACCCTTAACTATACTACGATAAGACTTCCACGTATCTTAGCATACGTGGGTGGAGTTCTCAATCTAGTATAAGCAAGGCTAAACTTAAAGACTTACCATCTTTAGGATTTTTAGTGGTGCACACAATTCCACGTGAGTGGAAGCTCCAATCAAAAAATTGGCGCCGTTGCCGGGGACAACAGAACGTTTTAATTTCAATTAACTATCTTGCTAGTTAGTTAGGGTTTTACATTTTCTTTTAACCATTAGCCCATATCTTCTTGAATTCATCATATCTCCTGCTTCATCTAAAAGGTGTGTTTCTTTTTCTACTCAGGTAGAAGACATGTATGCAACCATCGCATAACCTCAGATTCTCCCCTGATCCATAGTACGAATCTGAGGTAGAGAGAAGTTTCCACCGCCAAATCAGACTTAACCTCCAAAGAGCCAGGCACATGGCTGAAGATCAACGCCAAGCTGCATTAGTTTTAGAAAGGGTCAATACCGCCATAGCCGCTCAGAGAGCACAACTCATTGTTGACACCCGTGCTCAGATTCAAGCAGAGATCTGAGCTAAAGAACAGGCCCGCATCCGAGCTGAAAACGAAGCAACCAACCAAGCTGCCCAGCTAGAGCTCAGAAATAAGCAATTGAGGGACTATTCCGTACCTAAGATTTATGAAGACAATCATCCAGTTTGGCCACCGATCATTAACATACCCAACTTCAAAATCCAGACACAATGGATTCAAATCATGCAAGGCATCTCATTCTCTGGTGGATCTGGAGATGACTGCATGGATCACTTAAAGAGATTCAAGGTACTCTGCCGACTTGTCCCACAGGCTGGAGTTTCCTTTGACGCAATAATGTTACATATTTTCCACTTTACTCTTTCTGGAAGGGCTCTGAGTTGGTACAGTTCACTTGATAGGGAGCCAATCATCACCACCTGGGCGCCCTTGGAAGAAAAATTCCTAGAGAAGTTCCCCCCCCCTTCGTTAACTTATGAAATTAGGGGGAAGATCAACCACTTCGCCCAACTTCCTAGAGAATCACTCGTAGAAGCATGGGAAAGGTTCAAGGAGCTTCTAGGAAAGTGTCCTCATCACGACATCTCCCAAAATCAATTAATAGAAATGTTCTATAGGGGAGTGAGTGATGACATCAAGCAATTTCTGGATTCCTCATCTGGAGGAAATTTTATGAGAAAGAACTACGAGGATGCTTGGAAAATCGTCACACTTGGAGCTGAGAATCAATCCAATTGGGGATGATCATCCGACAAAGGAGTCCTCAAAGTTTATAAAGCTGAGGAATCAATGGAAATGAAGGCTATTGCTGAAGCCTTAAAGACCATAGCTCATAAACATCAGGCTCTTGAAACTTCACTTGGAGAATATGATAAGAAGAAAAACCCTCAACTCCAACAAGTCAAAGCTGCCACAGGGACCTGTGAAGCCTGTCACGCATCCGATCACCCAACTCTGTCATGCGGTTTGCTTTATAATGTGATGATGGATATGCACCCACCACAACAGCAGTACGATCCAATCATCAAAAACCCTGAAGAGTAGATGCCCAAACAAGTTAATTCCATTCATTCCATACCGGGACAAGTTTACTATAATCTAAATCAACCAAGAAACCACCCAGGTTTTCAATACGGGAACCCTGCAGGGACTGCCAACCCGCAACACCAGACACAAGGCGGATCCTCCAATAGGTTGCCACCTGGATTCCAAAGCAACTTTAATCAAAATCAAGGGAACCTCAAAAACAACTTACCAAGATCCAACTACCCTAGAAATCCCTCCAACTACTATCAGTATAACCATCCTCCTCTGCACCCGCAATTGCACCCTCAGTTGCAGCAACCACAACAACCTCAGTTAACACCACCTCCGCAACAACTGCATCAAGGTCAACAACAACTTACTCAAAAAAATGCCCCCTCCCAGTCAACAGACGAGATAACTTTGATAAGGCAGATGCTACAGTCCCAACAAACCATGCTCGCTAATCAGCAAGCTCAGCAGAAGGCGGTGGAGGCTCAACTGGCACAAATTGCTGCCCAACTAAAACCACCAGCAGGCACTTTTGTAGGACAACCTGAGTCGAACCCTAGACACAACCAGAATAGACCAGAGCAGTTGAATGCTGTTACTACAAGATCTGGATGCACCCTTCACGAAACTACGAGAATCGCTCATGATGATGATGGTACACCTGTCCTTATGCCAAATGCAAGCCCGAACCTAGGAACTAAGAAGACCGTAGAGAACGCGAGAGGCGAAGAAAAAGAACAAGCTTCCAAAGAGCCAAAAATTCCGCAGTATAAACTAAGGATACCATACCCGGGAAGATTGAGAGAGACTAAAATGGACACTAGGTTCCAAAGATTTAAGGAGGCGATGAAGAAACTCTATATCGACATCCCACTTCTCGATGCTCTCTCTGAAGTACCAGCTTGGGCTAAGTATCTAAAAACTCTGATATCAAGGAAATACATTACTGAAGAATAAGAGACAATCAAACTGGCTCAGACCACCTCCGATATCATTCTCAAGAAGATGCCCAAGAAAAAGGACCCTGGTTCTTTCGGTATTCAGTGCTATATTGGAAATGCTTCGAGCAAAAAGGGATTAGCTGACTTAGGGGCTAGCATATCAATTATGCCCTATTCCATGTGTAAAAGATTAGGCTTCACTGACTTGCTACCCACCACAATGACAATTCAGTTAGCTGATTCCACTATCACTGCACCTCTAGGAATTATTGAAGATATTCCGGTCAGGATAGGAAAAGATGCCTATGTCCCATGCGATTTTGTCATTATGGATATCAAGGTGGATCTGAGATACCCAATAATATTTGGCAGAACTTTCCTTGCCACAGCCAGGGCACTTATTGATGTTGAAGCTGGCACGATCATTCTAAGATTGGGAGAAGCAATTCAATTTCGGGTTCTCAACAGCATGAAAGGTCCCAACATTCAAGAGGAGGTCTTTCTCTTTGATGCAATACACCAAATGTCCCAATTGGAAATATCCGAGTCATATGACGAGTTGGAGAATGTTCTGACAAATCCAGAAGTCGAATTTTCAGCAAATGAATTGGTTCAACAATGTTTTCAACACCTAGAGAAAGCTGAAGAAGCACCGACAACCACCTTTGAGGAGCTCAAATCTGTCACCATTTTAAAAGAAATAGAAGAACCCAAGGCCCCTGAGATGAAGACTTTACCAATGAGACTTAAACACGTCTTCTTGGACAAACAAAAATTATGTCCAGTCATCATCAGTTCCACCTTGACAAAAAACTAGGAAGACATGCTTCTTGTTGAGCTGAAGAAACACAAGAAAGCCATTGGGTACAATATAACTAACCTGATAGGTATAAACCCAGCCTTATGCATGCATAGACTGCCCATGGTCGAAGAATTCAAGCCATCAAGAGAACACCAGAGGATGCTGAACCCCAATCTTAAAGAAGTGGTTCTCCTTGAAGTCCTCAAACTACTGAAAGCCGACATAATTTACCCAATTTCAGATTCCCAATGGGTCAACCCTATCCAAGTGGTCCCCAAAAAGTGAGGAACCACTGTCGTGCTAAATGACAAAAATGAGTTAGTACCGACAAGGACTGTGACAGGGTGGAGGATGTGTATCGACTATAGGAAACTAAACAAATTAATGCAAAAAGATCACTACCCTCTGCCCTTTCTTGACGAAGTCCTAGAACGCTTAACCCATCAAAAATTCTTCTGTTATCTTGATGGTTATTCTGGGTTCTACCAAATCCCTATACACCCGAAAGACCAAGAGAAAACTACTTTTACCTGCCCCTTTGGGACCTATGCTTTCAGAAGAATGCCATTCGGGCTGTGCAATGCACAGACTACTTTCCAAAGGTGCATGACTGCTATTTTTGCAGGATTAACAAAATCTATAATGGAAGTATTCATGTATGATTTTTCCGTTTACGGATATTCCTTCGATAACTGTCTACTCAACCTTGGACAAGTCTTACAACAATGCGAGGAGACGAACCTCATCCTAAATTGGGAAAAATGCCATTTTATGGTAACTGAAGTTGTCGTCCTCGGACATAGAGTGAGTGACAGAGGGATTGAGGTAGACAAGACAAAAATTGATGTTATCTCGAAGTTGTCGCCACCAAAAGATATAAAAGGAGTACGAGCATTCTTGGGTCATGCTGTGTTTTACAGAAGATTTATTAAAGATTTCTCAAAAATAGCAAAACCCATGACCCAACTTATGACCAAAGACACCGAGTTCAATTTTAATCAAGAATGCTTACAAAGTTTCTCAACTCTAAAAAATGCTTTAATCTCTTCACCCATACTAAGAGCCCCAAATTGGTCACAACCTTTTGAAATCATGTGTGATGCCAGTGATTATGCCATAGGGGCCGTATTAGGATAGAGAATCGACAAGAAACCTTATGCAATCTACTACGCGTTTAAAACACTCGATGAAGCACAAAAGAACTACACCACTACAGAGCAGGAGTTCTTAGATGTCATCTATGCATTCGAGAAATTCCGCTCCTACATGATTGGAGCCAAGGTCATCGTCTACACTGACCACTCTGCTATACGATACCTAGTTCAGAAGCAAGATGCAAAACCCAGACTTATCCACTGGTGTTGATGCTTTAGGAATTCGATTTGGAAATCGAAGACAAAAGCGGAGTGGAAAACGTCGTTGCCAATCATCTCAGTCGTATTGAAGTCGAGGATGAAGATAAAGTACCTATCCGAGATTCCCTTCCAGATGACCAACTAATGAAAGTTACCAATGGATTCCCCTGGTATGCCGACATTGTCAATTATTTGCTTACAAGAATCATTCACCCTTCCGCCTCACATCACGACAAAAAGAAATTCCTCCATGATGTAAAGCAATACTATTGGGATGAACCTTACCTTTTTCACCTATGTGCAGACAGACTTTTCCGTCGCTACTTACCCGAAAAAGAAATTACCCTTGTCTTAGAGCATTGCCATTCCAACCCCACTGGGGGACACATGAGTGTGAAGAAAACTGCTATGAAAGTTCTGCAATCAGGTTTCTTTTGGCCAACCATAGCAAAAGATTCCCATGATTTTGTAAAATCTTACAACAAGTGTCAATTTTCTGGCAGCATATCTAAAAGGAATGAAATGCCCCTCACCATGTGGCAAGAGATCGAACTTTTCGATGTGTGGGGGATAGACTACATGGGCCCCTTTCCTTCTTCATATGGTTTCTCCTACATACTGGTTGCAGTATATTATGTCTCGAAATGGGTCGAAGCTATACCCACAGTGTCCAACGATTCCAAACCGGTCATTAAGATGTTTAAAGATATCATTTTCCCAGATTTGGAGTTCTCCGAACTGTCATATCCGACGGAGGAACCCATTTTTTGGAATGAAGCTTTGAAGCCCTCTTAAAGAAATACAAAGTTAACCATATAGTTGCCACGCCTTATCATCCACAGACCAGTGGTTAGGTTGAAGTTTCAAATAGACAACTGAAGGCAATCTTAGAAAAAATAGTCAATAGACACCACACTGACTAGTCCACCAAGCTTCCAGATGCCCTTTGGGCTTACCGAATAGCTTATAAAACACCAATCAGGACAACCCCGTTCCGTTTGGTATACAGGAAGTCATGTCATCTTCCAGTGGAACTGGAACATAAGGCTTGGTGGGCCATTACACAATTGAATTTTGATTTCAAAAGTGCCAGAGAAAATAGACAACTCCAACTATAAGAGCTAGAGGAGCTTCGAATAACCACTTATCAAAGTGCCAGGATTTATAAAGAACAAACCAAGATGTGGCACGATGGTCATCTAAAAAGGAAAGACATCGCCATTGGTGATAAAGTCCTCCTTTTCAACTCCAGACTCAAATTGTTCCCCGGAAAACTCCGCACAAAGTGGTCCAGGCCTTTCACCATCAAACATATATACCCGACTGGAGCTGTCATAATTGTTGACGACAATGGAGGAGAAAGGACAGTCAATGACCATCGATTGAAAAAATACTATACTCCAGTAGATAAAATGCCGAGACAGACTATTGAGATCAGAGACCCCACAACATCAAAACCTCGTCGAGCCAGCGACGTAAAACCCAGACGCTACTTGGGAGGCAACCCAAGATCTGAACATCTTTTTTACCTTCTGTTTCTTTAGTTACCTTAGGTTTATCCTCTGAAAATATAAAAATTTATATAACCAAAACAAATATAAAAATATAAAAATCAAAATAACCTTAGCCCTCCCAAACGGTCGCTAAACCGTTTGAGCCAAACGGTCCTGAAACTATTTCGAGCCAAACGGTCCTAAAACCGTTTGGAGCCAAACGGTCGCTAAACCGTTTTGAGCCAAATGGTCTCAAAACCGTTTGAAGTCCAAACGGTCACTAAACCGTTTGACCTAGGGATTTTGTAAAGTCAACCTCCAAATCCTATAAATACAACCCTAACCCCTCTCTTTTTTCTTTCTTTCACTTCCCGAATTTCCTTAAACCCTCGCTCGTGCTCCCTGCTCCCGCGCAACCTCTGACGCAAGTCTTCTCTTTGCCGTCACTCCATCTTCCGTGCGTCTTCATGACGATCATGACTCGGCCGCTGTTGCATTTCCTTTCGCCGTCGTCTTCCGTACCCGCAACTGCAAGGTAGACGCGCCGCCATCGCCGACGACTGCAACGCCGCCGCGGCTCCCTGTTCTATCGCACCATCGTCCTTGCCATCATCTTTACCATCGCCGACATCTTCGACGCTGCCGCGACACCCTATTCATAACCGCCGTCATCTTTTTCGCCGCCACCTTCGCTATCGCCGGCCGCTCCCCGACGCTTCACCTTCCAAATGGTCTTGAAACCGTTTGGGACCAAACGGTCTCCAAACTGTTTGGGAGCAAATGGTCTCCAAACCCTTTGGGACCAAACGGTCTCCAAACTGTTTGTCTTTTCAAAACAGCCTGCTTTTCATTAAAACTTAAAAACACATAAGCATATTCAACATCCAATTTTTTATATAATAAATCTGTTATTCTAACACATGACTTTCCATCTCCAGTAATGGCTTTAAAGAAACCCACCAGAAACGAAGACGCTCCCTTATGGACAACGGAGAAACTAGTGGAAAGCCGTGCAAAGCTCCAGAAGGTTGTAGACACCTACAAAGAAATCGAAAAGATTCCACCAAAGGTCAACATCATAGCGGCCATGTGCGAAATTGACCGCATCAACAAATGTCTGGTTGAGGAACCTGAACAAGAGGTGGAAGAAATCTCTTCCAGTGATGAAGGCTCCGAATACGAGCCCAACTCTGGAGATGAATCCCCAACTGACAAATTGAAGGGAAAATGAAAAGCTCTGGAAGCTATAAAACAATAACCATCAAAGAAACGGGCAAGGAAGCAAGTCCGTCCCGCTTCTGCTAGGGAACAAACCCTTGCAACACCCGCCACTACCACCCCCTTCTTCTCAGTGCTCACCACCACCACACCACCACCAGACAACCTTTACATCCATACCCTCCCATCCATCAATAAAATACTAAAACCAACAAAGTACATCTGCTCAAGCGTACTCCTCAAATTGGGGATCTATGACAAACCCTCACCATGCTAGACAATGCCAATCTATCCAGACTGTGCTTTGTCCCCGAAGCTTCATAAGTCGAACCAACTACCAAATTTTTCACACATCTCACCAAAGAAGCGGTGGACATTACGCACAGATCAAGGGATGGAGGTGACCGCAGGCTGGTCACCAAACTTTTTGGAAATGATGTCATTATAACAGAAAATCTTCTGAATGACATATTCATTAACAACCCGGAGCAACTCAAATGAGCCAAAGCTGCAAGCACGGAGAACTCACAATTCAATAGACACAACTTCTGGAAGACCCTAACAGGGATCCTCGCTTATGAGGCAAAGACATGCAAAGCCTCCAACATTCAGTCCAGGTTCGTGCGCACACTCCATAAAATTCTTATCGGTGTGATGTTCCCCAGAACGGAGGGAGGAAATGTCATCACTGCCGATCTCTTTCTCCTATGGTCCATCTTGTAAGGAAAGCCAGTCAACATCGGCCGACATATGTTACAAAAATTCTCAGCCTATGCCATAGGAAAAGAAATCTGCATGGGCGGGCACATAACCTCCATCATCAAATACCTCAAGATGGACAGAATACTCCCTCAATGCACGAAGATCAAGGGTGACATACTTACTAACGAACAGACCTTGAAGAACTCCTACATTATCAAGGAGAAAGATGCGAAACTACACTACATCTTCTGCCCAACAGTCAGATCTTCTGGGACCCTACTACCGCTTCTGGAGCTAGCGAACTACGATAAGGACAAATTTCTCTTTACTGATGAAGAGATCACCAAACTCCTAGCTCCGGTCAAAATACAAGAAAAGACAACCAAAGCGGGACAAACGTAGCTTAGCATAACTGCCCCGAAAACTAAGATAACAAAAATACCAGTAAAACGATCATCTAAGGTACGTTTACAACCACCACAGCTGTCGGGGATGCCAACATCAAAGCTACAACCAGAGACAAAATGCCCCCCTCCGGAGGAACCAATCACTACCTCCTCCATAGACTCATTCATCATGAGCCTACATGATGAGCTCACCACCACCACCTCCACCACACTCCCATCCACCACCCTCCCACCATCCACCACCACCCCACCTTCCTCCACAACAATACCTCCACCCACATCTTCTGCTTCCCCATCTTTCTCCCTGAGCACCACCTTTTCCGCTCCAACACCCGGCTTCCCATTCTCCGCTCCCATATCCACCCTCTTTTCCTCAATGTTTTCCCTCCCTCATACCTCACCCAGCCATTTACCATTCCCTTCACCTGCCACCACCCTGGAACTGCTGGTGACTCCATCTACGGTCACCATGCAGTTTGTGGGACCATCACCGATGTCTCTTTTGCCAGAAACTACCACCCTTCCACCCCGACCCCAGACATACCACCCTTTCGCATCTGGGGTCCCTTTTTCAAATATCGGTAAGGAATTCATACGTCAATTTGATGCCATCCGAAACCTCCTCACCGACCCCTCTAACATTATGCAATCTATTTTTTCTTGTGTGCATGGAATTTCTCAACAGGTCGCCAAGATCAACGAGCAGCACAACGCCTTGTCAAGCATTATCCAAAGCATTCAGCAATGACAGGACGTGGTGGCCAAGCAAGTCGATCATATCATTGACCACTACAAGCACTTGCCTGAGCTGGTCCTTGGAGTAAAAAGCCAGCATGAAGCACTGGCTCAACAAGTTGACAGGATCTCTACGTAGACTCAACCTCTGCCTGAGACCCTGCACGAGCTTAAGCAGCAACAAACTGCTTTAAGCACGCACTTGGATGACATCACCAACACCCTCACACAGCTCCACAGCCGCCAAGAGGAGTCAGCAAACAACGAGCTTAACCAGCTACGCGCTCAAGTAACAGATCTCACAACGCACCTCCTCTCTGCCGAGGGATGATACTCAGATCTAAAAGAAACACACGACACACTACTCGAATCCCACGAGCATGTGCAAGTGGCGTTTGATGAGCTACAAGCAACCCATCGGCAGTGCAAGAAGCCTCCACAACCGAAGCCAGCAGACAAAGAGGCAGACGATGATGATGATGAAGACGACAACAATGATGAGGACTCTGACTCCTTGACTAACTCAAATAATAGCACCTCCTCAGATGACCAATCTGACGACCCAGGCAATGCTGGGAAGGGCACAAGCCGAGGAGCTGCATCAAAACAAAAAGATCACCATGACGTTGATAAAGATCCCAAATCCCCGACTCACATTAACAATGTTAATATGTCTTATGGGGATCAATTCCTTGACTACTCCATAATGGGATCAATGGGGGAATCTGCTAAAGAAGCAGCTTTTGCTGAGTTCCAACAATGTCTACTCGGAACCAACACAAGTCAACAACAAGAAACATCAGCGCAACATCTTTCCACACCTGACCAATCGATGCTCTTTCCCCCAGAACAAGAAGACCTAGAAAGAGTCAGCTTGGATACAGACGAAGATCTAGAATCAACTTCTGACTCAGACAAAGACGAAGATCTGCAGCAATATATCGACAATCTAGAGCAGACTTCCCCCCTCTCTCCGCAAAAGCTACCCTCGCCGCCACCACTACCGCATAAAATGCATGATCTTGATATGACGGCCATCTCTACTCTCGACGCTCAAGACATCTTCATCCTTAACACTATAGTAGATGATGCCAAAGACGGGGGCGACATTATCTACCAAAATATAAAGACTCAGTGAAAGTTGACGCGCGAGGACTTCTGCTCCATCCTTCGACCATAATCAACGGTGAAGATGGCAGTCTTCCGTGCCCTCCTCGCCAATTATATCGAAACCTACAGAAGCTCTCGGCGCCAGCAACCCATTCTAAATGCATCACCGGCTCTAGCAATGAGCCTTAGTTATAAAAAATTACAAAGCAAATCAATCGAACGGTTGCAGAGGGGAATCACAAGGAAGGCACGCTACATTACTGTGCCATTCCAAGTCTCTGGTCACTGGCTGCTTATGATCGTGGACACCGCATCTCGAGACACTAAGGTGTACAACTTTTTGCGCTACTGAACTAAGAGCCGGAATAATCAACTTCGCTGGAACAGAGGCCGGGGAGGCCAGATGCATACCATTCCGACTCCTGAAGTTGATCTGGGCTACTTGCCCATCCCTCCGCAATAATTGGAACCAACCTTGGTTCCAAATCATCAACCCCCAAGCTCAAACTCAAGAAGGTTCTAGGGATTGCGCTTTCTATGTAATACATCATATACAAGTGCTCAATCAGCAAATCCCTTTTACTGATCTGGCCACAGAAGATTTCTATTCTCTGCGAGGTCGTTATGCCATGGAGTTAATCTGTGATAGACGATTCTTCAAGGACCCAACTATGGCACCTAACGACGTTCTTCGCTATCTCTTTTTCACCATCCAACGTCCTCCAAAATAGCCATTCAGGCAAACAATAAAGGAGTTGGAGAAACAACAACCCGCCAAGGCTCCCGAGAAGAAAACATGGGACCCTTACTCTTTCGATCTGGCGGATGATGAAGGGGTTACTGAGTTGCTAACTGGGGTGCCCATCTACAGATCATCTTCAAAAATGGACCCCCTGTCTGCCATTTCACCTACATTCCCCAATTTTGACCTCAGTGCTTGCAAACATGTCTCTGACATTTAACTTCGTCTCATCATGTCAAGGCTTTACGCCGAGAAAGATGACCTCGTTTTCATGTCCGGTGACATTCTGGTCATGGCAGACGCGCTACGAGAAACTATACAGCTAAAAGGGTCTCTCTCCGTAAGCTTAATGGCAGCTTATCAATTTCTTCTCGGACAGAATCACCCTACAACCTATATGGCATCCCCCTACATGAAGGATGATCTATTAAAGCTAAAAAACTTTGGAACAACTAAGGCACTCATCTCCTTCTTACAACATACGACCCCAAAGTTCATCATGCTCCCCTTCCTTCATTCAGAACACTGGATGTTGTTGGCAACAAATCTTCATGAAGGCACAACAATCATATACAACAGTTGCAACAGCCAGTACAATCCAGATCAACAACATTACACTACAACACCAAGAACGCCTACGGAGGAGATGGCAAAGGAGTGTGCCGACCAACTTCATGTCCTCCTCAGCAAGCACACATAGGCATACAACAAAGAACACTTTCATAACCCCGCCTTCAGCCACAAGTGCCCTCAGCAGATACACAAGTCAATCGATTGTGGTTTCCACACCCTCTACTGGATATACACCATCATAGCACTTGGGAGACCAATAGAAGACATGAGAGAAGTGGATTATCACGCATTACGTGGGAAGTTTGCCGCTAATCTCCTCCACACACATGGCGCCAATGAAGGACTAACAGAAGCCTGATGCCCTTGTCTTTGTACTTCTCAACCTATCACTTTGACACTCTGCAGACAGAGTGAGTGATAAGTTAGGGGGGGAGTACACTGACAAGGGCGAGGTATCATTTTCAAAACCCTTCCCTCTCTACATTTTCTTTCAATTCTGTATAAAATTTTACAATTTTCTTTGCACATTTAATTTTTGTTTTAAAAGCATTTTCCCTGTTAAAATAAACTTCGCACATAAAGAAGAACATCCCTTTTGGAACAAAGTCACCCTCAAACAACTTTAGAATCATGTTAGTCCTAAAAAGTAATAACAAGAATAGCACTTAGACATATAATGGTGACTTAATAATGTCTCTCCACTATTGATTTTCATGCTTTTGTTTCACTTCTACATATGACTCTCCACAGGTCAATATCAAGGCCGAAATAAGCCAAGCTCTCAAGGATGAGAGGGGCATCAGGCGACATCCAAATCAAGAAGTCTCGCAAGTGGACCATTAAATAGAAACCAAATAAGTGCATGTTGAAAAACTCTAAGAACAACTTTCCTCTCTTCAAATAAAAGAGGCTTGGCCGCCCAAAATAAATTCCCTAAAAATCCCAAATCCTAAGCTTGTGAGTCTACAAATAAAAGACAGAGAGTTGAATAAAACTATGAGAGTTGTTCCATAAATAAGGACCTATATAAAGAACCAATGAAGGTCTCACCCGGCCGGTACATTCAGCTGCCCTCACGAAGGCAGAT